>PVHY01008606.1:0-16633 GCA_004024945.1 Uropsilus gracilis
CCTTCCTTCCTTCCTTCCTTCCTTTTTTCTTTTTTTGAGACTAGGTCTCGCTATTTTTGCCTGTGGAACCGCAGGCTCACGTTGCCCAGGGTACCATAGACTCAAGCAATTCCCAGCCTCAGCTTCCCTTGTAGCTGGGATTACAGGCACGCACCACCACGCCCAACTATTTTTTTGGGACTAGGTCTCGCTGTGTTGCCACAGGGGGGACTTGAGCCACAATCCCCAGACCCAGCCGCGACTCCATAGGCTATTGCTTACAGGCACGCATCACCGTGCCCGGCTCTATCCTCATCCCTACTTTAAAGGTCTGCTCCCACCCACCTTACATTCAGCATGCTCATGCAATTCTTACATTCAGCATGCTCATGCATGCCAACAGGTAGGAAGATGCTGTCATTACACGAACTCATGTGAAGTTACCTAAGACTTTGGGTTTTGCTCCTTCTGATGTAAAAAGCAGGCCTTTGACTTAATTATGAGACTAGCCGATCTCTAGAGGTTGACCTCACCCTTCCAGGTCTAGTATGCTGAGATGAGGCCCAGCTAGGAAGGAGTGGGACCCTGGCACTGGCAATTGTCAATCTGGGTGGATGCCCATATTACTTGGAGCCTTCCAGTCCTGCTAAAGGGGAACAGTTCCCCCTGTGAAGTTTGTCCTCCCCTTTTCTTGCTTGCAAGCAACAAAGAGGACTGTCCTATGAGACCACATGCATTACCAAAGCTGCCTATTCACCCCCCAAGAGACAGATTAAAATGCAATGAATGGTGGGAATCAGTGCCAGGTTTACACAGCGAAATGATGTGGAGTGGTTGTTCTCATCATATTTTTGTTTAATTAACCAGACTGGATACTGCGACTAACCAGACAGATCCTGAAAAATGAGACACTGCGAACACAAGCAAGGAATAGCCTAATTATAGCTGTCGTGTCAGATATAAAGTATCTTTTCTAGAGTAAATTAAAATAGCATCAGATTCATGGTATATGGTTACTGAGATCTGGAAAGTTAGTTCTTTTCAATCTTATCAGGAAAGATTCCCATCTACAGTCTACACTTAGATGAAACTGATCGGATGATAGAATGAATGCATTTATGATCTCCCCTAAGGCTATATTAGCTATCCAGCCTCTATCTTAATATAGTCCAAAGGGAACTGGATCACATTGTCCACAACACATCACATTGATCTGCTACAGTGATGGCATCAGAGAGATGAAACAGATAAGCACGAAGTAGAAGCAGTTTGGAGGCCTTACTAAGACACGCTTTAGAAGGTAAGAGAAAAAATTCAGAATCAGAGAAAACGACACTTCAGCGAAGTTTTTTTTTTTTTTTAATGCACACTCTTGTTGAGTTTACATCTACCCCATGGAGTGAAGTTAAAATTTTCAAATATAATGCTTTCTGAATTGTTCTGGATCTATTCTTAATTCTTAGTTAAATTACTTAGTTCTGCCAGATTGAGCTGTCTCCTGGATGATCCCCCTATCACTTGTGATCTATTCCCTTCTCTCTTCATTCGTAGCTTCTATGACTTGAACTAAACAGCTTTCTTTCCTTCTCTTGATGTGTTGCCCTTGTGTTAAGATTCCAGGTTGCAGGGCATTATCGCACATTGTTGCCTAGGATCCTGGGGTAGCTAATGCCTCTGCACCTGTTTGGATGATTTAAGTTCTGGTGAAGGTAGAGGACAGGAGCTGGGCAGTTGGCAACCAAGAGGCTGCTGCTACGAGCCCCTATCTTAGGCCAGTTGCCAGAGGTCCCCCAATAATTATATCAGGCTGACGATAATCTCTCAGATGTGGTCCACCGACAGTTTGTGAATATGTTAGCTTGCAGGCTGACAGGTACACTGGCCCCCTACACCTGCCCACTCTAAATGATTTCTGCCATCCACTGCATCAAGACAGAACACACTCTTAGTGCACAGGACTTTTAATAAAAAGAAATTGAATACAATTAATGTGCAATCAAGAGCAGAAAATAAATAAAATGGTTTCCCCATGAAACACCCAAGATTCCCCATGTGCTCATGGGTAAATGTCCAGTCAAACAGGGTTGGCCCAAAGCAGGGCCGCTGAGGCCAGAAAGCTTGCCACAAGCCTAAGTCACCTTCGGGTAGGGACCCAGAGGAAAGGGGCAGAATTGTCAGGCAAGTCTGGAAGGAAAAGGACAAATCAAAATCAAAATAATAGCTGCAAGGCCGGGCATAGTGGCGCATGCCTGTAAGCGGCAGCCTAGGAAGCTGCAGCTGGGGCCAGGGATCGCAGTTCGAGTCCCATCGGGGACACATAGCGAGACCTAGTTCCAAAAAATATATAGTTGGGCATGGTGGTGCGCGCCTGTAATCCCAGCTACCTGGGAAGCTGAGGCTGGGGATTGCTTGAGTCTGTGATACCCCGGGCAACGAGAGCCTGTGATTCCACAGGCAAAAATAGCGAGACCTAGTCTCAAAAAAAAAAAAAAAAAAAAAAGGCTGCCCTCATCAGCTTCCCCACAGGTCTCTCACCCATGTCCGTTTCAAGTGTCTCCTTCCAGGTGCCCCAACCCCCCGCTACGAGACCTAGCCGAGAAGCGAGTGCAGCTTCTTCACATGTCTTTCTGCTCCATTTGCCTCCTCCAAGTCTCCTACTTGCTCCCTTCCTTTCCTTTACCCAGTCTTCTCCTTCTTCTAGCTGCTCAGCTCTGTCCTCATTGGATGGGACAGGAGAGCTGGCACCTCCCCTTTCTCTGGAGCTTACCCTGTTATAAAAGAGCCACATAAAACAGGACACTTTTCTTAAATAATTTTTTATTGATTATATATATATTTTCTTACATCATTGTATACCCCAAAGTTATCCCAACATATCACCCTAAAGCTGTTATGATCTCTGGTGCTCATCCTTGCCCTAATTTTGCCCTCCCTCCCTCAGTCTCCCTAACAGTATGTTTTAGTTCAAAACAAGACACTTTAATAAAGACACATTACAGGGGCTTCTGCTGAATGGAAGGCCTCATTCTGGAATTCACATTATGCTATGGAGGACAAGAAGAAATAAAAATCTGCTTTAAAAACCACCCGCAAGCAGGGCGTGGTGGCACGCACCTGTAAGCCCAGCTACCAGGAAGGCTGAGGCTGGGGATCACTTGAGTCCACGGATTTGAGACTACCCCAGTCTCAAAAAGGAAAAAAAAACAAACAAAAAAACACACTGGCATATCCTAATACTCATTTCTAGAGTTACCTTTTAGCATCCTAGTGAGCCTGAAAAGAATTTCTCCCCCTGTTGATGCCAGACACAAACTCCAGACAGAATTTGTAGTTCAGTTGTCTGCTGCTGCTTCAGACCCCTCTGAGATTCCTGGTCATGGATTTGGTCTTACATCTTGCATTTTCTCTGTGGGCTTTCCAAACCCACAGAGAGCAACAATGGCTTGCTCAAATGGGCCCTCTGCTGTTTCGCAGGGTGTCACACGCTGAAGATTCATGATTTCCAGTATTTAACTGAAGCCACATGGACAGCTGGGAGAAACTACAAACTATCTGCTCGCTCCCCTGCTGCAGTTTCCTCCCCTCTCCCAAAGGTAGAAAGAATAAGTGAGGTTGGATGATGTCTGGATGGAATAGCGCCAGTGCCTGTGAGTGAGCGACACATAGCATGAACCAGCATGGGCGATCCTGCCTGGGGGAGGGGGAGCCCGGAGGAAAGAGGGAGACACAGGCAAACAAAGGCAGAGCAGGCAGAAGCAGAAAACACAGGCTTGTTGGCGACGGAAGCCATCCAGGCCTGCAGACTCTTGGACACCAAGCGAAATAGCTGCTGCTCTGACTTAGCAAACATATGCATCTCTTTTTTCTGCCTTTTCTTTGATATTCTTCACCCCATGACTTTTACCTGACTTCTCGGAAGGAATTATAGTGACCAAATTAGCATTTCGTTGCCATTCAGTTTCTCTTCCTGCCCCCACAGGTATTGCCTGAATACGATGCCGATGACGAAGGGAACCAAACAGGGCACTCGTCCCATCCCCTTACCTGTCCTCAGCTAAAAGGGTATCCCCTCCACAAAATGAAATGAGTGCCACGACCAATGTGAAAAGCAAGTGTGCTCCGTATTATCAAGCTATTTGTTTCGTATACACAGATGTCACTAAATCTTTCCACTAGTCTGGTGGGGCTCCAAGTAGCCCAGATAGCAGTTGCAAAGGCCACACCTGACTCGACTCCCCCGCCCCCCACTGATAATGAATGCTGCTTCCTATGTAGAACTGCAGCCCTGCCAGCGAATCGTAAAATGACTTTTCAAAGTTATTTTCCCATATAGTGTTTCTTCTCCTTTTTGTGAGAACGTTAGGATGAGCAGGTTTTGGCGTTTCCAATGCTTGATTTCTACTTGCCGTTTTTTTATGAGGCTTGTTACCAAACACCAATCTCAATTTCCCACAGTCAGTAAAAGGAAACAGTTTGAGGAAAAGGAACATGGCTTAATTTGTCGACAAAGTGAGGAGAGTGGTAGACCCAAGTCTGAAAGCCCACCATCCGGCCCTTTGGCAGGGAGCAGAGGTATTTATAGGGAGTCAAAAAGAGGAGATGGGTAAGAGTTGGCATGTGCCTGAGATGGAAGCATCTAGAGATTCAGGCTGGCAGCAGCTTGCTTTGTTAACCCCTGGTGTTGGTCCACTTCCAACATTCCTTCTCTGGCCAGAGTGGAGAAGATAAGGCTGTTGATCAAGACAAAGGTTGTTAAGTCTAAAGGGGAGACCAGGCAGGAGGAGGAGCGGCTTAACCTTTTAATACTCCATTATGATGACACACACACAGTGACAGACACGAGCACGGACTGATTGGCAAAGGCTGGGGCTCAAGAGCGAAAGTCACTTCTCAAACTCTTGTCACAGGGACAGGCCTGAGGTTCCAGCAAGTCCAGGTCCACTGAGCTGGTGTGCCGGGCCAGAGGGAAGTGTGTATTGGCCCAGTGGGGCAGGAATGGGTAAGCACAGGAGGAAAGGGAACATGAGGGAGAGAAGCTTGAAAGAGAAATGTTTTGGTTCTTTCTATAAATAGGCTGTGACAAACTTTACTATGCTTCTGCCACCAGTGAGAAAGGTGTGAGAGTTTGGAAAAGGAAGAGCCATGGGTCAGTGATGATAAGGTGCCCAGGAGCTATGAGGGGGGTTGAAAATGTATTTTCGTGGACCGCTGAGTGCTGTTTTTCCCCGAGAACCTCTGAGTAGACCTCTGACTGGCTGAGATAAAACCTGGCTTCAGGCAGCTCTGTCATCATCATCATCATCACCGCAGTTACATTCTATTCAACTGAGCGTGTTCATTTGTCAGTGGGCAGGGTGAGAGGCACCCTGGAACTCCAAACCTGCCCACTCTAAATGGGATCTGGCATTCGCTGAATCAAGATAAAAAGACTCCATTGTAGAAGACCTTCAATAGACAGTAACTTCAATACAATTAATGTGCAATAGAAAGAAGGGAAGCAGATAATATAGACTTTTTTTGTTTTATTTTTGAGACTAGGTCTCGCTATGTTGCCCGGGGTAGTCCCGATTCTCGGACTCAAGCGATCCCCAGCCTCAACCTCCTAGGTAGCTGGGATTACAGGTGCCCACCACTGTGCCCAGCTGCTTTTTCGAGAACCAGGTTTTGTTATTTTCCTCGGGGTAGTCTCGAACCTGCGAACTCAAACGATCCTGGGCCTCTTGCCTCCCAGCACTTGGATTATAGGCGCATGACACCACGCCCAGCTAGATAAAATAGTTTTCCAATGAAACACCCAAAGTGCCCTATCCCCTGATGGATAAATGCCCAACCAAACAGGGTTGGCCCGAAGAGGGGTCCCTGAGACTCGAAAGTTTACCACAAGTCTAAGGCACCTTCTGGCGGGAACCCAGGAAAGGGGCAGAAGGGATCACACAAGTCCGGAAGGAAACGAGGAAAACCCAAATCAAGAAGGGCTGCTATAAAGTCGGGTACTGTGACGTGTGCCTGTAAACAACAGCTTATGGAGTCGCGGCTGTGTCTGGGGATCGTGGTTCAAGTCCTGCCCCGGGCAACAAGACCTAGTCCCAAAAAAGATAGCTGGGCGTGGTGACGCGCGCCTGTAATCCTAGCTACCTGGAAAGCTGAGACTGGGGACTGCTTGAGTTTGTGGTACTCGGCAACGTGAGCCTGCGGTTCCACAGGCAAAAATAGTGAGATCTAGTCTCAGAAAAATAAAAAAATAAAGGCTGCTATTGCCAGCCTCCCTAGGGCTCTCCGCCACATCACTGTCTTTTTCAAACATCTCCTTCCATTGCCCTTAAATGCTGGTACCAGCCCAGGGCCAAAAAGTAAGCGCAGCTACTTCACGTGTCTCTCTGCTCCAAGGGCCTCCCACAGGTCCTCTTCCTGATCATCTTCCTTCCTTCTCCCCGTTTCTCCAACTTCTCCAGCTCAGTTCCACTCTTCCTTGGGGTGGGGCAGGAGATCTGGAACCTTCCTTTTCCCTGGAGTTACCCCATTATATTACCAGGGGACTCCTTTCCAAAATGGCAAAATGTCTGCACAATTTTACCATTCCCAAAACAAGGTATAAATGTTTCTATTTCTCCTCATCCTTGTAGCCATTTGTTTTTTGTCTGTTTCTGATTTTAGCCATCCTGCTGGCCTAAAGTGATATCGTGTTATGGTATTGATTTGCATTTCCCTGATGAGTAATCATGTCTTTTTACTAGCTGTTTGTATATCTTCCTTGGATAAATGTCAAGTTATTCAGATTTTTTTGAAAAAAATATTTTAAGAGTATAATTCAGTGCTATGCAGTATATTCATAGTGTTGTGTAACTGTCACCACCACTCACTTTGACTTTATCTTCTAAAACCAAAATTTTGTACCCATTAAACAATAACTTCGTATTTTCCAACTTTTGGCAACTATAATTATATTTTTGTCTATATGAATTTCACAACTTGAAGTATCTCATATGAATGAAATCACACACCATTTGCCTTCTATTAGTGACTTATTTCTTACGTCTTCAAGAGTCATCCATATTGAAGCTTCTGTCAGAATTTTCTTCCTTTTTAAGGCTGTATAATTTTCCAATTACATATAGGAACCACATTTTCTTTGTTCGTTCATTCTTCAATGAACGCATGTTGCTTCCATCTGTTGTATAATCTAAATAATACTGCAATGGGCATGAATGTACAATATATCTTTAAGATCCTGTTTTCAATTCTTTTGAGTATTGACCCAAAATTAGAATTGCTCCATGAAACGCTTATTCCTTGTATAATTTTTTGAGGAACAATCACTCTGTTTTTGTTTTGTTTTGTTTTTGTTTTGAGACTAGGAATCGCTATTTTTGCCCGTGGAACCGCAGGCTCCCGTTGCCTGTGGTACCACGGACTCAAGCAATCCCGAGCCTCAGCTTCCCAGGTACCTGGGGTGACAGGCATGCGCCACCACGCCCAGCTATTTTTTGGAACTAGGTCTCGCTATGTTGTCCCGAGAGGGACTCGAAACACGATCTCTAGCCCCAGCTTCATAGGCTGAAGCTTACAGGCATGAGCCACCGTGTCCGGCCACTCTGTTTTTCATAGTGACTGCACCATTTCAGAGTCCCACAGCAATGCACAAGGATTCTTCCCTTTCCTTCACATTCTTGCCAAAAATTTGTTGTGTCTTTTTGATAATAGCCATTCTTAGGGGTGTGAAGTGGTATCTTCTTGCTGTTTTGATTTACATTCTCCTAATGATTACTGATAATGTTGAACATCTTTCCATACACTTATTGGACATTTTATATGTTTTTTGGAGAATGTCTGCTTAACCCCTTTGCCCATTTTTACATCAGGATGATTGCTTTTTTGTCGTTGAGTTGTAGGTGTTCTTCATATTTCTGGACATTATTTTTTGTATCAGATATGTGATCACAACTATTTTCAACTTCAATGGTTGCTTTTTCTCTTTAATCTATCAGGAGGCTAGTGCCAAACAATATTGATTGCTGTAGGTTTTTTTTTAAAGTAAGTTTTGCAATTGTGAAGTGTGAGTCATCCAACTTTGTTCCCCTTCAAGATTGTCTTGACTATTCTGAGTTGCTTACGTCTCCATATGAATTTTAGTATCAGCTTGTCATTTTCTGCCAAGAAAGCTGCTGGAATTTTGATAGGAATAACACTGAATCTATAGATGGATTTTGGGAGTATTGCCATCTTAACAATATTATGTTCCAACTCATGAACATGGATGGATGTCTTTGTATTTACTTAGGGGTTCTTAAATTTCTGTGATGTCTTGTATTTCTCAATGTTCAAATCAAGTTTATACCTCAGTGTTTTTTATGTTATTGCAGATGAAATTTTTTAAATAATCTTTTTTCAGATTGTTTATTACTAATGTTTAAAAAGTAATTGATATTTTCTGTATGACTCTTGTTTCCTGGAAATTTGCTGAACTTGTTTATTAGTTTTTTATTCATATGTAAGGGCTACATTTTCCCAGCCTTTTGCATGTCTCATAACTTTTTATTGAAAACTGGACATTTTTAATATTAAAATACTGCAACTCTGAAAATCAGATCCTCCTGAAGAGCTGGTTATTGTTTCTCTTTGTTCTTGTCGCTGCTGCTGTTTATTTGTTCAGTGACTTTTTTCCTTCTTTATCAAACTAATTGAAATATAGTTTAGATATAGAAAAAGGTCACTTTGGTGTTTCTCTGAAAACATTTGTCCACTAACCTAAGTTATGAAATGTAGAGTCACATGTTATTTCTAATGTTCCTTTATACTTTTTTTAAAGTACAATTAACATATAACTTTGCATTAGTTCCAGATGTCCTTTAAAGACTTTCTTGAACCAACTCTGCTACATCTGTGATCTTTACTATGTGTGAACAACTGAAGTTTCTGCTCACTTAGCTTGCCAGTCAGCTAATGAATGGACAGAGATTTCTTTAACGCCTTCAACCAGGGCACCTTTCAGTCTCTATTGAGGGTTTTTCTGTGTATTGGTGTAGGCCTTCAGTGCTCTGCCAGCAAATTTACAGCTCTGCCTTAGCCTTCACCTCCTGCATGTGCAGGGCCTAAGGGTGAGTCAGAGATGAACCATGTGTTTCCTGGGACAAGGCATTGGCAAATCACAATCCCTGATTCTTGGTTGGAACTAAGTCATCCTGAACTTCCAAGTCTTTTGCTAACCCCAACGTGCTCTAACTTCAAGTCTGAAGGACCAACCTGGGGAGAGTGCAGTTTTTTTGTTTGTTTGTTTTTTGCGACTAGGTCTCGCTATATTGCCTGGGATAGTCCCCATCCTGTGGACTCAAGTGATCCTCAGCCTCAGCCTCCCAGGTAGCTGGGATTATAGGTGCCCACAACCGTGCCCAGCTGCTTTTTCGAGACCAGGGCTTGCTATGTTGCCTGGTGTAGTCTTGAACCCACGAACTCAAGCAATCCCTGGCCTCTAGCCTCCCAGTGCTTAGATTACAGGCGTGCATCCTCACCCCTGGCTGGGAGAGTGCAATTTATCAGAATCCCTTGGAGGATGTCGTGTACGGGGCGAGAGCTCTCAAGACTTTTTGTTGATTGCTTTTGGTAGTCCTCTAAGTTCTGCTTACCATCATGTCCTGCTACCCTCTGCTAAAATGCTGCCTCCCTCTTTCATTCAATTCATTCATTGGACATATCTTTATTGAGGGCCTACTATGTGTCAGGTAAAAGGTTAAAGACTACAGATACAATGATTAAGAAAACACAAACCTTATGGAACTTTTCTAGTGATAGAATTGAGAGAAATCAATAATCACATAAATAATACAACTACAAAATGAGATAAATATTTGAAAGAAGAAAAACGGAATTTTGCTAGAGAATAACAGGGTAGACTGGTGAGGTCTGTCAGCAAAGGGGACAATTAAGCTGAGATCTGAAAGATGAGGTGTTCAAAGAGAAAGTTTAATTTTCTGTGTATGCCTTTTCTTAGCATGAATCTTATGTGGCCAATTTCTCTGTTTATTCAACTCCCATAAAACTATTTTCTTAATTTCTTAGTCTCACCTCAGCCTCTCTCTGGAGCCCTAACTGCTCTGTTGAATGTCTTGTCATAGGCTTCCATGCAACTTTCCCAAGCAGCACCCTCTCATGGTTGACTATCTTCTGCAGCTCTAAACCATTCTGTCCAGACAAGCCAAGAATGACCAGGAATGCCCCAAGCTTCCCTAGTATTAAAATGTGATCTTGATTGGGTATTCACTTGGTTGCTGTACACCTTTGGCTGTTTTCCAGAGCGCCTGCATGATTATTTAGCTAGTTTTTTGTTTCTTATGTTTCTGTGGGGAAACAAGGGCTTGACGCTACCTATTCCACCATTTTGCTGGTGTCATTCAAAGCCAAATTCATTAATTCACAGCATTATATGTTTCATAAGATAATTTATCAAGGTAAGGACCACTTGTCATCACTCATTTAATAAATACTCATCGAACATTTATTTGCTTTCTGTATTAATGTACTCCAGAGAAACAAAATAGGAGAGCTATTATATATATATATATATATATATATATATGAGATTTATTACAGGAATTGGCACACACAGTTGTAAAAGCTGAGAAACTCTATAATCTGTCATTTGCAAACTGGAGACTCAACAGGCCAGTGGTGTAGTTTATTATGACTCTAAAGATCAGCAAATTGGGCATCAATGGTCTAACACAAAAGTTTGAGAACAAGAAGTGTTTATATTTGAGTGGGATAAGATGCGTATCTCAGTTTAAATAGAGAGAGTAAACTCAGCTTTTCTCCACCGGCTCTCCATGTGTTGGGTGATGCCCATCCACAGTGATGAGGCAACTCTTCTTTATGTTTTCTGATTCAAATGATAATCTCTTCCAGAGCTACTTTCACAGAAATATCCAGAAATCATGTTTTACTAGTTCTTAGCCTTAAGTTGACATAAAATTAGCCATCACACTGTCAAACATTGTACTAAAAGCTAGGAACATGGTACTTAGCTTACAGGCAACAATCCTGTTTTCACAAAACATACTCCTTTTTGTCTTAATTTGCCTTAAAAATATGCACAACAAATTCTCCTTTTCCCCTTTAAAGTAGGTGATTATAATGTTAGAAAAAAGCGACAAAATCATTAATATTGTTTCTGACTCCATCCTTCAGTCTACTTGGATTTCTCATGGTGTGGAGAAGTTGCAAAAAAAAAATCTGAATTCAAGCCACATGTCTCATGGAGTTAATATTTCTCTTCAAATGAAATAAAGGTAGAGTTGAGTGGAAATAGTTCAGAATAGAGTGTGATCAAATCACCAAGGTATAGGTATAGACTATCAAAGAAATAAATTATCTATGACATAATCCAGAAAAGTCAAAGAAGAGGAAAGAGCTGCCTCACTGATTTGTTGTGGCCTCTTGACCACAGCCTTTTCTCTCTCATACTTTGGCTACCCAATCCCTTGAATGAGGATGTTGAATCAGATCTGAATTTTTAAAAACTGTGTTCTTCAGAGGTCTAGGTCTCCAGGATCCTCATTCCCATTGCAAATTAACATAATCTGATTTCAGATGACTTGTCTTAAAGACAGAAAGATCTGAAAGACACGATACCAATGGTCTCATGAAGTTCTGAACATCTATGATTCTATAAATCATTATTTTAATTTCTTTTTTTTTTTTGAGACTTGGTTCTCACTATGTTACCAGGGGTAGTTTCAAACCCACAGACTCAAGTGATCCTGAGCCTCAGTCTCCCAAGTAGCTGGGGTTATAGGAGCACACCACCATGCCTGACTATTTTTTAGAGACTAAGTAGGTAACTGGGATTACAGGACACCATTGTGTCCAGCTATTTTTTTGAGACTAGGTCTCTCTTGCTGCCCGGGGTAGCCTCGAACCCGCGGACTCAAGTGATTTCTAGCCTCCACCTCCCAAAGAGCTGGGATTATAGGCACGTGCCACTGCACCTGGCTCATTATTTAAATTTCTCATAAAAAAGAAAATGTGATGCCCTTCCCAGTCTCGTTACCCTTAAGTGACCTGTCAACAAGAGGGAATTTGGGTAAAATCCTGTAAGTCAATTCCTGCAGTAGATAGCAAAGTAGTTCAAGGTATGATCATACACTTACAGGGCAGCTTGATTTTTAAAGACACACACATACACAAGGTGGTCCTTTCAGTGAGTGCTTTAAAATATTTTTATCAGAAATGTGTGGAGGACCTTCAAACTACTGAAAATGGAACTACCCTTCGATCCAGCAACCCCACTTCTGGTAATCTACCCAAAGGATACAAAAACAATAGTTCAAAAGGACACCTGTACGCGCATGTTTATTGCAGCACTATTTACAGTAGCCAGGATATGGAAGCAACCCAAATGCCCCCAAAACAGACAAATGGATCAGAAAGTTGTGGTTCATGTACAGAATGGAATATTATTCAGCAATTAAAGAAGACAAACATGTCATTCACAGCAATATGGATGGAGCTAGAAAGAAAAAGAGAACTATGGGATGGTCTCACTTATATGAGGGATATAGGGAAAACAAACAAGCAAATGGACAGGAAAAAATTTAAACTGTCAGCAGAACTGAAGCATAGAGCAGGGGAGGGGGAGGGCAAGTTTGGGGGAGGGATGGGTACAAGAGATTAAGATGGTTCACAGGTGATAAGGTAGTGAGAGAACCTCAGGATAGACAGTGATATAAAAAGTATATATATAATAAAAAATAAAAATGATACCATTAAAATAAACTTAAGTATTTATTATTTGTCCTCCTGTAAAAAGTGTTGTTTCAAGAGAACCCTGACTGTTAAACTTACACCCGAGCATGCTTCCTTCTTCAGAGGGTTTCGTAATATTCTAAATATATGAGGTTCTTGACTTTGTGCCCAGGACCTTATCTGTCAAGACAGAAGTTCAGGATAAACGACACTTCCACTTATAATTTTTCCCTGAAGGCGTCCGCTCCAGCTCACTTCCACAATACAGTAGCTACTTGGGGCAGGCAGCCTGGGACTTCCCAAAAGGCTCCAAGAGCAGGAATGTGCACAACTGATCATTAAAGCCTTCGTCCATCTGACCTAAATCTTTCTTTGACCTTTGTGAGATGTGCCCATGCAGGTAAAACCCTATTTTAGTGAGTTCAATGGGACACCAAAATTGTTATTTTTTTCATCCTAATTTTCATAAGAGGGAAATGTACTGTTAAAAGGTTTTGAGAGGAGCCAGCTACTTATGGTTTTTATTTTTCTTACTCAAAGCAAATGATTTCTATTGTACTTTTCTTCTTGCAAGAGTACAAGGTGAGAGTATGGATGTGAGGACGTGTTTACCTAGTCCTGAGCAGGACTGAAGAACACGCAGACTTGTCTTCTAGCCTCCTTCTGTGCAACTGTACAGAGTCCTTATGATGCCCAGATATCACTGTGATACGTGATTTCCTTCATTGAACTTCTGTGTTCTGCAAAGAATCATCATTTTTTTAGATTGCTCTTTTCTATTATCAAGGCCAGGTCCAGCAGTTAACTTCTTTTTACAGTCTTATAACATGTGGGGAGGGGTAGGAGCAAACTATCGACATCATAAAAGCTTCTATTCTCACCTGTGGAAGCTGGGTGATTGGTTCAGCCCAACACGAATTGTTGTTCACGTTGTCTCGCTTTACACAAGAGCCCAGGAGGAAATGAAGTTTCAAACTGGTGGCTTGGCAAAATTGAAAATGGCTACATGACATGAACATCCTCGATTCTCTGAAAGCAGAACTCTTGAATGTTAAGTCTGTGAATACCAAAATATTTGAAAATATTCCAGTGTTTTTTTAGAAAGCTGGTTTGATTCTTTTGGAAATTTTACCAGGAAAAACGTCTGTTTTGGTGCATGTTCTTATTTTGGGAATTAAGTGTATGTTAGGTACAGCTCGTGTATCAGAGCAGTAAAATCAACATGTCTCGGCTTTCATCAAGAGATGGTGAGATGCAGAATGTGACAGACACTGAAAGCGATCTGTCAGAAACTATCGATCGCTTGGCTCGGCGTTCGTTGAGTGCTGTCTCTTCCAAAGGTCCCGACTACATTTCATATTTCAATTTCAACTCTGAGATCATAATCACTCTAGAATTCTGCCTATCATTATTCTTAGTGGTTTTATATATACATAGATAGCTCTGCCACACTTTCAATTCCTTCAGCTCTTTCAATTCCTTCAGCTCCTGTTCTTCAATGATCTTGTCTGTTGTGCTGCCTTGACCTCTCACCCCAGACTCAAACAGCCACTTTTCTTGAAGAAACTCATTTTCAATCCTCCTACCCTGGGTACCATCTCACTATCTTGTAACTCTCCAGGTCACTGGCCTTACAATCCCACCTCAAGGCCTTTAACTTCTTGGAATCCTATGGTCTACTAACCTTACCATATTTTTCACTAATATTTAGCATCCAAATCTTTGCTTCCTACCTGGAGTTAAATTTCATGGTCCATTATTCAGCCATCATGGTGCTCAATTCAATTCAATTCCTGTGTGATTGTCACCTGGCATACCCCCATCCTTGTTAAGCCACCTCTCCAGTAGCACTGGACCTGCATCTGTGCACCCTTTCTAGCTGGAGAAAAGCACCAATCTCTGCTGACTGGCCTCTGAGGTCACAGACCCCAGTGGGCCCTGCACGCTGGCAGCACCATGTCATCTTTCCCCAGGTCACTTACTCTCTCACATCTCTAGATGATTTCACACTTCTGTTCTTTCCAAACCCACTGTTGATCCTTACTATTCTCTCTTGGTTGGCTGAATGTTCACCTGGCTTCCTTTTCCATTAAAAAGTAACCGCAGCCAAAAAAGCACATTTGCGCTACCACTACCAAAGCTCTAACACTACATGTGGATCATAGCTTCACCTTCTCCCTTGTTACATAGATAAGCTGTCTGTGTTTCTGAGGCTTCCTTGTAGCTCCCTTGTCTACTGGATCTCATCTCATTTCTGCCAAACCCTTACACTAAGAATTCTACCACCTCTGTCCTGACTCATCATTTTTCCACCTCCACTGGATTAGATCTAGCAATATACAATCATGTTATTGTTTTCTGCCATCTAAAGGGCCAGCTGGTGGTAGAGCAAAGGGTACATGGAAGAAGGGAGCTATGAGAGGCCAAAATATACTTTATATGCTGGTGCACAGTTCAGATGGGAAATGATGACATGATGATGAAAACAATAGGAGTCAGAACTGAATGGGGAAGATGGATTCAGGAGGCATTTCAGTAACAGAATCGATAGAGCTTAGAGTCCCATTTGAAGGAGATTGAAAGGGAGTGGGCTGGACAAGAGAAGAAGGTGTCGGCCACGAAGATGTTCTGCTTGGATGAAGGGCAAAGAGCAATGTCATCAACTAAGATATCCGAAACTGAATTGTGCTTGAATCTGGTTTTGGTTTTTGGAGGTTGTTGTAACAAAGGTCAACACAATGTGGGGAAATGAGGTTTCCTGCAATTCTAGAGGCTAGAACTCTGGGATAAAGGTGTCTGGGATAGAGGTTAATTCTTTCCAAAGTCTCCTTCCTTGACTTGCCACTGGCCACATTCTCTTTCTGTCTCCACGTGATCTTCCCTCTGCACATGTCTATGTTGTAAGTCTCCTTTTTTTGAAAACTAAACTATTTCTGTTTTTCTCTTATTGAGGCAACAATGGTTCTCAACACTGTTTATGATTTAGGGAAAGAGGTTCACACCTCCTCAGATGTATGTCACCACTGCACACCCACCACCCAAGTACCCATATAATCCTTTACAGGGGCCATTGGGCCCCTGTCATCCTTTGCTGTTACCCTCATCTTCCCTCCCCCTTCTAATTTCATTACCTTGTAAGGACACCAGTTTTACTGGATTGAGCCCTGCCAAAATTCCAGCTTAATACAGTTAACTTTCATTTGAACGTAGTTACCACTATAGACCCTATATCTAAATATAGCTATATTCGGAGGTACTAGGATTTAGGACTTCAACATAGGAAATTTGGGGGACACAAATCAACCCATAATAGGCTTCTATTGGTTGAGGCGTATGTGAAATAGCCTGTTGAGCTAGCTTCTGGTGGAGGCCCAAGGCTGGAGATGGGAGTTTTCCTAACAGAGAACAAGCACTTCCAGAAAATGAGGATAGATAAAGCAAAGGGCCAAGAACTGAACATCTCAATGTTTAATTCTGAGTGGCATTCAGAGATAAAGTACAGCAATTTTAGTATGATTCCAGGGCCCAGCTAATGGAACAAGGAATAGCTCTGCCTTCTAGAAATAAGTAACAGTACATTCAATAGCTTCCATTTCAGCTCCCTCCCTGCCATCTTCCAGCCCCTACTCTGAAATCTCAACTATTAAAGGTTGGCAGCAAGATTTCTTTCCCCCCTCTCACCACCGCCCCACCCAATTGCTGAATAGGGCTGCATTTCCAAATCGGTTTAGTTCTATTTAAAGAGCACATTATGCAACTAAAGGAGAAACTCTGAGTGCCATATCGGAACAGCCCTGGCAGATTAATGTTCATGACCTACACGTACACACATAAACACATTCCTGCTTACAATACCCACGCTCAGTCCCCAGAGGCGCCATGAAAGATGAGTGGCCTTCACTAATGGCGGGGCCCTGAC
>PVHY01008606.1:16733-60748 GCA_004024945.1 Uropsilus gracilis
CTGGTCTGGTCTGGTCTGGTCTGGTCTGGTCTGGTCTGGTCTGGTCTGGTCTGGTCTGGGGTGTGTGTGTGTGGGGGGGCAATGTGAATGCTTGAACTAGATTTTGCATCCTTAGCTTTCGTTTTGCTTTTTAAAGCCTGCTGAGATCCATGTTAGTGTTACATTTTTCAGCAGCAACTCTTCGAGCAGAGGATCTTGTTTAAGTTTTTAGGGTCAAATCATTTTGAGAACCTTCAAGGGAGGGAAGAAGGGACTCTAGGCTGTAAGGGTGGGCATTAGATCAAAGCGCCCTTGGACTGGTGGGTTGCTCTCCAGCTTCCCGGTAATAGGAAAGCGGGGGTGGGGGGGTGAGGGGTTGGGGTGGTGGGGGTGGGGGTAGTGGGGTGGTGTCTCCTAACACTGTGACTTATGTGGCTTTGTTGGGTGTTCTTCACATGTTCCAAAGAAGTTTGGGAATTCTTCTACAAGTGCTTTTTCTTTCACAATCCCCTAAACACCGGCTCCCTGGGAAGCCATCCCACTTGTGCTGTGCTCTCTGCCTTTTCTTGGAGATTGTTCCCACAATGCATTGCACACTCTTATCAGCTCCTGTTTTAATCTCAAACAAAGCTTTTCCTTCTTTTGTCTTTTTACTGAGGTAACACTAAGTTTCAGGGGTGCAATTTCTTATGTCAGCAACAGCACATGTCACACTGCACATCATTTGGTGTCCATCACCATCCAGTTTGCCCTCTCTTTGTGTCCCCACCCCCTGCAGTGACCCCTATGCAGTTTGCTTTTTATAAATGTGGGCTGAAAGGGAGTATAAGGAGTGTCAGGATTAAGAACAGGGTATAATGAAAGGAAACACTACGTTATGGAGAAGATATTCTAAAATAATGAATTTTGTGAAAACTAACTCTAAAACATCACAAAATCTTTTAAAAAGTAAGCTTCTTACTCATTTATTGCAAAAAGAAACAATTCAAGGGACATTTGCTGTTTACCTTGAAAACTATCATTGCTTGTATCATGGCAGGAGTTTCCCAAAACTCTTAGAGTAAAATTTCTAACCAGCACCCATGATTTTCTTACCACAGCATCTTGTCTTGAGTGAAGCCAGATACTTCATTAGATTTTACAAAGTTGTGTGTGGTCTCCCTTTCCTGCTCAGGTCTCATCTCCTGCTGGTCCCTCCCAGGTTGCTCCATCTCACTGATGGGCTTACCTAGAACACTCTGCCTCTGTGACTTGGTGACTTGTCCCTTGCCTTGAAATGTCACTTTCTCAGCAGAGCAGTTCCTTACCCCCTTGCTGAAGTGTGAGCAACCTTAATTCCTTTCCATCTCTCCAAAGAACTCATCACCCTCTGCTATGTTATCTATGTAAATGTGTGTATAGCTTTATCACATATAGAAATGATATATCGTATAGTATATATACACACAAATATATATTTGCACATTTGCATGCTCTCTCTCCATATATATGTATGAATGTATTGCTACTCTTTATTGTCTGTTTCCTCACCAAAAAGAAACTGCCAAAGGGCTGGAGCCTTGACTTATATTTTTCTTAGACCCATTTCCTGGATGGCTAGAAAAGTGCATGCACATATGACATTCATTACATAGTGAATGAACGGTCTGTGTCCATTGCAGCATTATTTACTATAACCACGTTGTGGAAACAACCTAAATGTCTGTCAGTTGATGAACGCATGGAGAAATTGTGATCCAGATAGAAGGCAGACCCCTTTGTTTTCATACACTATTCGTTATCTCCTCTGCGGTGTAATCCCTGTACACTTCACACACCATAGTTGGAACCACATACCTGGGAACCATCACCATAGTTGCTTGTGCTCTTCTTGCCTCTGCCTGGCCATCTCCTGTTGTATGTGTCGGATCTGTAACTTGCTTACTAATTTTGTCTTTTTTTTCTGATCCTTTGTTTGGTTTCCCTATATTCCTCCTCTCAGATTTTTTTTTCTTTCTGACTTTTTTTCACTGAGCATAATCCATGTTACTGCAAATGGCATGAGTCTATTTTTTTTTTGATTACTGAGTAGTACTTCATTGTATGTATAGACCAGGTCTTCTTTATCCATTCAAAAACCTGATGTATTCTTTTCATTGTTCCTGTTGTGAACTTCAATACAACCTTCAACACCAAGTCTGTGACATTCATCCTGAGTATCTCCTGGCCAAAGATTGAATTAGTTATTTCATCGGTGATCCATTCTACATGCTATGCCTTAGTTTTATCATTTGTCTCACTATAATTCAATAATATAGAAAGCAAAGCAATTGTATTATAATTGCAAGAATTGGTTACATAGTTACATGTGAGGTCAGGTCCTCCAGAGTACAAACTGCCTTTTATTTATCACTCCAGCCTGTAGGCCTAGAGCAATGTCCGGCACACATAATGTGCTTAATAACTATTTGGTGAATGAATGAATCATTAAATATACAAATTCATGTTTCCACAAAGCATGAAAACTTAAAGTGCAACATCCCCGAGATGCTAAACAGCTTTCTAAGCTTCCAAAGGACTCCTACCTTTGTATTGCCTCTTTAGATTTTCGAAGACCAGTTTTCGTGGATCACACACTGTATTGGCTTGTTCCATCCTATTATCAGTAGGAAGTGAGCATGGATTATTTTCCAGTTGCAGGAATAACATAAGCAGTAACTAGTATGTTCAATTTCTCAGAAAACTGAAAAAGAACTTAGAAGGGCACGTTTAAAATCTGGTTTTTCTATAGATTAGTTCACTGTACAGTAGTGCACCACGCAAGCATCCTTAACGCTAAGCAGGTAAGTTGGAAGTGAGAGCCAGGTATTGTGAGAGGCCACCAGTCTGAGCCTGGAGAACTTGCTGACGCCTCCAGAGGAAATGGTGTATTCTACTAACTGTCAGGAGTTTCATTTGGGGACCAGACGCACTGTTCCCTTGGCTCTCTTTCTCACTGTTCCCTTGGCTCTCTGTGGGCACCTGGGTCCAAAGAAAGCTGCCTGGGATGACTGTTAGCGTGTCCCTCGGGGCCACTCTCAACACCAGGCTGCTAGGCTCCACAGCTTCCCCGCTCTATGCAGAGGCCTCTCTGCTGTTGCCTATGCGCAGCCCTGGCCGCTAAGCACTTTCTTTTGAAGAAGCCTTCAGAGGTCTCTCATGCTCATGTCCTGCCTCGCGGATGGTAAGGTCCTTCTCCCACCTATTTCAAGAGAGCAGACAAGACACTGCTGCACTAGAACCTCTCTCAGAAACGAAGTACAACAGCCTGAGGTTGAACTTGACTGAACCGGGTAGCTAAGTTAGAACACTTTGAGTTACCTTAAATGGTGATGTCCAGGGGACTAGTCTGTCCCCAGCAGGAGACAATATGTTCACCCCTCATGGTGGGGGGAGGGGAGAGAATGGACCCAGTACCAGCTGCAACTGGCAAAGGAAACAAAACAAAATTGATTCGGAAAATGAAAATCACTCCCTTAAGTAAAAAGTACTGTGATACCAGCAGAATCTTCGTGACAATCTTTAGACTGACAGCAGCAATATGAATATTTAAAATTGTGTTATCTTAACTTGTAACACACTAAAGACCAGTGAAGCTGGGTCAGACACCGATAACTACAAAATTAGAAGGACATAGATGCTTGGAAGAAAACCATGCCAAACCAGTTTCCCACAGTAAGTATTCAAGCGGCTGGACCCAGCAGAATTGGAGGTGGGGGGGATGGGATCCTCAAACATGAATGAAAGTCAAGCTCACTTAGAACGGCAGGTTTGATTCAGATCATATCTTCTATTCTCGGCTGAGTGGCTAGCTGTGTCTCTACACCATCAAGGGCTTAACTGGGGAGAGAATAGCCTGTCCTGTAACAATATATACTAATTAAGTGCAACGTGGTCGGGTCTAGTTCTAATGTGATCTAATTCACATTGTGTCTCGCTATTGATTTGTGGCCAGTGTTCAGCAGAGTGCCTTACGTAGCTAGTGCATTTGAAAGCGACACCCACAAATAGGAAAACACGCAGATGCTATGCTTCTAAGGTGCTGCAGTTCCACGGTGGCCACTCAAGATGGCAAGTATGCGATGCAGCCTTTGCTGGTCTATGGGACTGTGCGCACACAATCATGTTAAGTGAAACAGTGTGTACATGTTGATTTCCAGCCCCGCAAGAACCCAGCCTGTGCATGAGCCAAGATCATAAGTGAACTTGGAATGGCACAAATGGAGTTGAATGTGCATTAGGTTCTGAGTCTTTTATTTTTTCAGTGGTGTTGTTTAAGCTCACAATAAAAATAAATGAAAGGGGGAGAGCAAAATACTGCTGCTCCAAACCTGTGCAGTCGTTAAGCACGTATTGCGATCCAAGTCTATCAAGGCCAGAAAGGGAGCAAACAGTGCAAGGATGACATGGTGACAGAGCACACAAAGGGACCTGCCTGGAGACACAATGCCGAGGCAGCGGTGGGCTTAGGCAGAATTTTAATGATACTGTAGATTAGCTGGACACTTTCAGGCGGGATGCATTCTGTTTGAACAGCACTCCCCTAGAATTAAGGGGCCTATTTACTTTTCATACGCCTGCACTTCAAATCACTCGAGTAGATATCCGCTTTTTGTTGTTTTTGTCAAATGGATCTAGGGAAGAATTGTGATTGTTTGAAAAACACTGGGCCAAACCCCGGAGACTGGCTTTTTCTCTGGGAACGGAGGCCTCCTGGAGAGCTAGACCCCAGAGTGACCCACAGGGGCAGATTCTGCAGCAGCAAGGCAGCAGCCATCTACCTAGAACCCCCTCCCCAGCAAGCAGAGCCGGGAATCAAAGCCAAGGCTTCTTGGCTCACTGCTGGCATCTGAGCGTCCTCACTCCCATCGCTCCCAGCGCCTTGGGCATCTGTGTTGCTGTTGCTTTCCCCACCTCAGGCCTTTGTGCTCATTGGCACCTCGCTCGGAGATCATATGAAGGCGAGGAAACACAGCCCGAGTCTGGATCGCAGCTGTCCCGGCGCCACATCTGCCGCAGCGCCGTGGCACTCTGGACGGTTCGCCTACGTGGGTACAGGGTAAGTTTCTCCAGGCAGCGCTTGCCCCGCTCCCCAAGCCTGTTATCTGAAGGTTGGATTTCATCAGTTACATGGAGAGTTCAGGGTGATGTGCATTAGCTGACGTCACATTTGCATAACCTTTCGTGCATTTGTGGCTCAGAAAATCGGTGCCATTATTTGCTCCCCGTTTTTCCTAATAACCCAAGATTGCTGTGCTCTGCTTTGATGAGAAGTACCAAAAACAGACACACCAACGGGCCAAACAACTAACAACTGAACATCAACTTAACCAACCAACAAATCGCAGAAAAATGGGAGATGGAGTGACTAGAGGGGGGATACGGAGGGATCAATTAATGCACAATTGTTATAAATCAATAAAATGAATTTTTAAAAATGAAAAATAAAGAACAAGGAAGCTGAAAAAAAAAAACAAAACAGACACACCAACAACACACAGGGAGTTCCTTAGCATCGACGCACAGTATATGCTGTGTCAGTACCTCGTCGTAAGTAACTGGAGAATCTTCCATTTGAAGTGACGTGCCACTACAGACCAGTTTTGGTTGCCTTTGGAAACTTTTAAGATAAACCAGTCAGCGTTCTCAGAAGAGCGTCTCCAGTGATGATCTTAAACATGAAAGGAGATGGGACAGAATGGGTAGTTCTGGCCATTTGGGGGTGGGGGGAGGTGAGCGATGCACTATCTCTGGCAAGGCCATGAATGGTGGTTTTTCAGTGTTTTCAGAAAGAAACCTCTTCTGCACTGACTTATCCACACGACATAAAAGTCTATCCAGGGAAGTCCCTGATAAAAAGCCAGTGGGACAGCAGTTAAGCTCCTCACAACGCCGCACATGCGCACATTCTATCTCACATATGTGAATGGGAAGGGGGCAGGGAGCCTCAGCCAAGGTCTTTATTTGATAGACTGTGAGTTCAGTGAGTGGCTGACCTGCACTAATCCAAAGACGGAAGCAAAAAATGGAGCGGAAACACAACCGCTCGTAATGAATGTTGATACTCTGCTCACTGAAACCTCTGAACCAGGTGACAAAGTGTTGGACCTGGTCCCAGGGGACAATGGCTGGAGCAATCGCCTGGAATAATTCTCTGGTTGGCATCACAGAGTCAGCCTGTTGGGAAAGCCAGTCCTGATGCTTGCCTTGGCACAGCTGCTGACTTTGAATTGAAAAGCCTTTGTTCTACTTTGTTGACATGTAGGCTAACCTAGGTCTCCCGGGCAGAACTCTGCAAGGGATATACACTTTCACCAGGAATTATCACCATCAGAGGGGCATCTAGGCAGTGTAGCAATGGACTAGTGTTTATTGAGCACTTACTATGTGCCAAGCACTGGCATAACATATTCATACCAGGTAAATAAGGAGAATTTAAGGAAGAGACTATTTATGAAAGTATAGGCACTCCTTCTTGCTGCCCCTCCAGCCAGGGCATGCATGCCCCTGTGAAGGGACTGTCACAGCAGGCTCTACCCTATCACCACAGCAGCCCCCCTGGCTAAAGTTGACTTCTCACAGCGAGAAGGAGCAGATCTATAAACTGTCCAAGAAGGGCCCAGCTCCCTTGCAAATCGATATCATTCTGAGACACACATGTCCTTGCACAAACAAATTTTGGGATAGGCAATAAAATCTCAAGAATTCTTCAGTCCAGGAGCCATGGACTGGCTCCTGATCCTCCTGAGGATGCCTACCATTTACCTAAGAAACCTGTTGCTGTTCGAAAGCATCTTGAAAGGAACAGAAAGGATAAGGAACTCAGTTATATCTGAGTTTGAAGGGATCCACCATCTCAATTGGAAATAGGAGTCATCCATAGCCTTTGCTCTGGTTACAAAAACTTGTCTGTGTACTCAAGGATAAAACTATTTTTTAACTAAAAATGTGTGTGTGTGTGCGTGTGTGGGGGGGTAGAGATAGGGTGTCCCACAAAGGACAAGGAAGCGCCTTGGCACTAGCGTCAGCCACAAGCCCTTACCAAGCTGAGGCTGAAGGGACAGAAGAGCTGTGGCTCAGGTCATCATGCCTAAGGGAGACGGCAGAGGCTCTGAAGAGGAATGCAGCCAGGAAGCAAGGAGACAGGCTAAATATACCGCCCTCAGCCCCCTCCTGGTCTCAGGTAGCTCCTCCCATGGGCGCAAGCCAAGCAGAAGGCCACAATACAGGAACTCGGTGACACAGTCCAAGACTGGCCTCCTGGTAATGTAACCATGACTTTACTGGGTTGGTGTCTGATGAAGCCACAGCAGGAGCTTCGATGGCTCAGGCGAGCAAGCAAAAAGAGGCAAGTTTATTTAGAACAGATATGAGGAAAAGTTTATTGAGAAGCAAAGCAGAAACAAAGTCCGAGTCCCAGGCTCCTGGAACCCGGGAGGGGCACGGAAGCCAAAATGGAGTCATGCCTCAGGGAATACAGACCTCTTTCTTTTTTTAAGTGGTTTTATTGACTGCATATGTGTACATATATGTATACATATGTAATACATCATTGTCGACCCTGAGGCTCACACATCACCCCATCACCTGTGTATCATCTTAATCTCCTGTGCCCTCTCCCTCCCCCTCTCTTGTTCTATGCTTCAGTTTTGTTGGCAGTTTTAAATTTTTCTTGTCTATTTGCTTGTTTTCCCTATATCACTCATATACATGAGACCATCCTGTATTTCTCTTTTTCTTTCTGACTTATTTCTGCTAACATGATTCCTTCTAAGTCCATCTATATTGCTGCGAATGACATGTTTGTCTCTTTGATTGATGAATAATATTCCATTGTGTAAATATACTACATCTTTTCAACCATCACTTTTGGGACATTTGGGTTGTTTCCATATTCTAGCTATTGTAAATAGTGCTGCAATAAACATGTGAGTACAGGTGTCCTTTTGAATTAGTGTTTTTGTATCCTTTGGGTAGATTCCCAGAAGTGGGATTGCTGGATCGAATAGTAGTTCCATTTTCATTAGTCTGAGGGTCCTCCACACAGCCTTCCATAGTGGCTGGACCAGTTTGCATTCCCACTGGCAATGTAAGAGTGTTCCTTTCTCTCCACATCCATACCAGTGCTTGTTGCTCGCTTTTTTGATATGGGCCATTCTTACTGGTGCAAGATGGTATCTCAGTGTGGTTTTGATTTGCATTTCCCTGATTATTAGTGATGTGGAGCAATTTTTTCATATGCCTATTGGCCATTTGTATTTCCTCTTTGGAAAATAATCTTTTTAGTTCTCTCCATTTTTTGATTGGACTTTTTGCTTTCTTTTTGCTAAGTTGTGTGAGTTTTTTTGTGGATCTTTGTTATTAGACCCTTGTCACTGTATGGAGGGCAAAAATTTTTCCCCATTCGGTTGTGTTTCTTTTTGGTTTGGTTATCGTCTCTTGCTGTAGAGCAGCTTCTTGGTTTGATGAAGTCCCAGTTGTGATGTTTTCCTTCATTATTTTTTTGCCAGCTGTAGAGGTGTCCTGAAATGGATTTCTAAAGTGCAATTCATGGAGGGTTTTGCCCAAGTTTTTCTCTAAGTATTTTATGGTTTCAGGCCTTACATCCAAGTCTTTTATCCATTTTGAGTTGGTTTTTGTACATGGTGTGAGGGAGTTGTCTTGGTTTGTTTTTATGCATATAGTGGTCCAGTTTTCTCAGCACCATTTATTGAAGAGATTGTCCTTGTTCCAATGTCTGTTTTTCACTCCTTTGTCAAAGATTAGTTGATTGTATATGTATGGTTTTATTTCTGGGCACTCAATTCTATTCTATTGGTCTGATTTTTTTTTTGTACCAATACATGCTGTTTTAATTACTATGGCTTTGTAGTATAATTTGAAGTCTGGAATAGTAATACTTCTGTTCTCTCTTTTTTCTGGTCAGGAGGATTTTGAATATTCGAGGTCTTTTGTTATTCCATTTGAATTTCAGTAATTTTTGTTCTATTTCTTTAAAGAATGTCATGGATTAGAAGAATTAACATTATCAAAATTGTTATTCAGCCAAAAGCAATCTACAGATTCAATATAATTCCAATAAAAATCCCAATGACATCTTTAAAGGGAATACAGACCTTTCTTTAATTATTCTAAAGCCCTATCAGTCTCTTTGTGATTGGCTGATGCTACTGTGATGCACCTTTTGTGTATCAGCCCTTGAAGTCTTTTCTCATTTAGTCCTGTCTAGAAATGCCCCATTAGTCCTTCACCTTCCTTAGGTCAGGGCTTTAATCCTGTTTTGAAATTGCTGCCACTCTCTCTGGCGCCTCCCTTATTCCTTGGAGACCCATCCTATGCTATTCTGTCCCTCGGAGCTTGCTCTCCCTTGGACTCAGGAACAAGCTGGCTGGAGAGGCTTGGATCTGAATGGATCTGAAGGAGCATGCAGAGAGCATCCAGCAAACCCCTATTTTATAAGTAAGCGAAATAGGGCAAAGTCACCTGAGAGCTTAGAGCTGAACCTAGAGTTTTCTGTCAGCAGAACCAGTCCTCAGTTCTCACAGTTCCTCAAATAACACCACTGTCAATGCTGAACATTGTCAAATGTTCAATGTCATTTCATGACATTAAATAAGATGAAAATCTGGCCAAAACCAAAAGAATCCACGTTATTTGAGGATCCGCTTTGTATGTTGTTTGTACATGTTTCATTTAAAGTTGTAGTTTCCAAGAACCTACCAAGGAGACATTAAGTGAGGACTTAGTCTATTCAATCAGCCTTCATTTCTGGTCCCACCTACTTTTCTCATCTCCTCCTGGGTCCTTCTACATACACTTTATGGTACTGTTGGGACAGAGAGGAAATTTTCCCTAGCCATCTAGGTTTTTCTAACACTGGTCTAGCAACCAAATTAACATCAGGCAGATTAATAGGATAAAATAATGCAGTTAATTATGAAAGTATGGAGACTCTCCATGGATGTAAGCTAGAATAAATGAAGTCAAGTATAAATAGCTAGGGGCCTGGGTTTCAAGGACAGGGGAGAGGGTTTGCATGATGAGAGAGGATGACTCCAATGACAAAAAAGAGCAGATGCTTCATCATAGATGGTCATCCTGACATTTAGCTAGGGTTCCACGATAGAAAGGTTATTTCTGGAGATAACTCTAATCTGGAGATAACCCAATTTTCACTTTTCCAGGTAGCTAAGGGAATGGAAAAAGTTTCTAGTGATCAAAAGGTTCTCAACTGACCTCACTTGAAATAATCCACATGCCAAAGTGACACATCTCGGGAAGGCACACTCTGGCACCTGGGGGTGGGGGTGGGGTGAGTGTTGGGAGGACACCTGAACATTTTGATGAAATCTATCCTTTATTATCTACCTCCAAATGTTGCTGTGAAGATGAAAAATAGATAAAAATTAACTCAAAATGGATCATGGACATAAGCGTATGCTAAAACAATAAAGCTCATACATGGCGGGACAAAATGCATCTTGAAGAGGTCCATCTGAACTTCTTGGGGAACCAATCCTTCCCTGCTGCTTGTATCAGACTGCAAGCTATTGCACATTGTTTACAACTAAACAACCATTCTGCCAGGAAGTCTCCTAGCACACAAGACCCACTGCAGCCCTGGTCTCCCCTGAATTCCTGGGGTGCATTCTCTGAACTCCCCTCTAGGAGCTTCTTCACAGCAACAACACCATCCTACTCATGACTGTATCATACACAGGTTCCCGCCTACTACCTGACAGGTAGTATTCATAAATATTTGCAGGTTTACTGGGTTAATTTGTCAAGTTGACAGTACAAGGAAGCTGGGAAATTGCATCACAGAATCAAAGCAAGGGGCACCTCAACACAAGATGGAAAAGCAAAACGAGAAGAACGGAGTCCTGGGACAAATATAAAGGAGACAGAAATAAACTATCTGACAATGACTTCACAACAATATTAGAAATACTAAATGAGATACTGGAAGGTCAGCCAAAGGCCGATGGGCAGACAAAACGTCTCAGAAAGGAGATTCAGGGACATAGGGCATTCTTTACCAGAGACTGAATGTATGAAAAGATCGCAAAAAGATTCTAAATGGGATGCAGAAATAGAATCCAGCAAGGCAGAAGGAAGAATTTCAGTGGTAGAAGACTCATGCAAGTTGCATATTTAGAGACACCATCAAGAGAAAGGGAAAATGAGGAAACTCTACAGACTCAATTAGAAGAGAAATCCTAAGAATGATCAAGTTCCCAGAAGGGGAAGAGAGGAAATAGTAGATGCCCCATTGAAAGAAATAATAAATGAGATCTTCTCAAACCTACAGAATGAATTGAATATAGAAGTCTAGCAAGCAGAGAGAACACCTACATTCTAAAGAGAGACCCACAGCCAGACACATCATTGTCGGACTGTCAAACTGTCATTCCCCTTAGCATCATCCCTGCAAGACCCATCCATGTCACAAAGGGTAAGAAACCGTCTTTCTCATAGCTGAGTAGGATTCTACTGTGTATATAAATCAACTCTTCTTTCACAAGATTATGTCTCAATATTTTATTTATACTCCAAGCAATCTTTAATTGTTTTTGATTTCCTGAATTTAATAAAATAATCAATATTTTAAAAAATGGACCCCCCCAAAAAATAAAGCCTTTAAAACACATAAAAGCATGTCATAGATAGGGACACATTTTTTTTTTTTTTTTGGCCTGGGGCTCCACTGTGGCTTGGAATAGCACTTTTGGATTCTGAACTTAAATTTTGATATTTTGTTCTTCAGATTACTTTACATTCATTTAGGTATGAATAACGCTGCACTGAAGTGTGAGGTTTTGAACATCCCCTTCAGTTCCGCAGCAGAGGTGTGTTTCTCACGGATCTCACACCCGTCCAACCCCGAAGGTTCAGACAGTGGCTACAGCAATGGAGGAGACAGAACTATTGTGGAGTAGCACCTGACAGAACGGATATTCTATCTTTTTTTTTTAAAGGCTAGGTCTCGCAACTTTTGCCCGTGGAACCACAGGCTCACGTTGCCCGGGGAACTACAGACAAACAATCCCCAGCCTCAGCTTCCCAGGTAGCTGGGATTACAGGCATGCGCCACCACGCCCAGCTATTTTCTTTTGGGACGAGGTCTCACTACGTGCCCCTGCGGGACTCGAACCGTGATCCCAGGCCCCGGCCTTGGCTTTGTAGGCTGTCGCCTATAGGCATGTGCCGCCATGCCCAGAAGGGATATTCTTGCCTCTTGTTTTTTCATTTCAGAAGCATTCAGTCAAAGGTCTGCTAAGTCACATATCAGCAGATTCTAGTAGATCACGGACCCAATATAGACAGCAATAATGAGAGTAGGATAATTTGATTCAGAATCTTCATCCTTCATATGATATAAACTATTTTCACATGAGGAAGCTTAAAACAAAGTAGTTAACTAGGGAGGAAATCCTCTTTTCTTCCTTTCTTACTGATGGTTGCCTTTCTGGAAATGAGTTCATAGTTCACCAGCACCCTGTTGCCAGAGGTCAAAACAGAGAACACAAAATGTTTCAACATCCCCCTGCCCTGATCACCTGGCAACTCCTTCAAGGCCAGGGGAGGAGTTTCATTCTGTTTTTTTTGTTTGTTTGTTTGTTTGTTTTTTCAGATCATGAAAAAAAAATGTATGGTTTTAGACCAACATTTATTTATTTATTTTTTAATTTATTTCATTTTACATCATTGTCCACCCCAGGGTTCTCCCACCACCTTATCAGGAAAATAAACAGGAAAAACAAAACAAGGAATTAAATATAATTCATTCTGGTTATTTTAAAAACACTTTTTTTTTTTGATACTAGATCTCGCTATTTTTGCCTGTAGAACTGCTCACGTTGCCCAGGGTACCACAGACTCAAGCAATCCCCAACCTCAGCTTCCCAGGTAGCTGGGATTACAGGCACATGCCACCATGCCCAGCTATTTTTTGGGGACTAGGTCTCGCTACATGCCCCCGGCGGGACTCAAACCGTGATCCCTGGCCCCAGCTGAGGCTTCCTAGGCTGCTGCCCACAGGCATGCACCACCATGCCCAGCTCTAAGATCACTCTTAAGGTATTTATTTAAAGAAATAACCAAAATTGAACTCTAAAAAAAGGCACAGTGTAAAAACTCTACTAGAACCTCATCAAGATACAGTAAGTTGTACACACACAGAGAAAATACAGTAGGTTGTACACACACATGGGCACCTATAATGTTCATCATAAACTTGAAAATAACTTAAATCAGGGAGAAGTAAAATTATGGTTCTCCGCTTGCTAGACATCCAGCTATTTAAAATGACAGCAGTGATGATTATGTAGCACCAAGAAAACCTAGGTTGGGTGAAGAAACAGTAAGAAATTGCATGCATCATTATTAGAATTATTTAGAATTTGTTTAGGAAAATATAATGGAAAGAAACTACTGATTCAACAAGTACTAAGTGCTCATTTTATGCAACAGGCAGAGATATGTATTTTAGAGCTCAGTGGATCTTCACTTTGACATGTGATCCTCATTTTACAGATGCAGAAAATGAAAGTGTGATACTATGATTTATAATATGAGTAACATTATGACTTATAAGACTATTTGATCTTCTCACCAGTTTCTGCCTTAGAACTCCTAAAATCATTGATGTTTTTAAAGAAAGACATAAAGGTGCCCTTTGTCATGCTAAATAGAGAACTTTCAGAATGTTGGTTACCAGAAAGGCCATCTTAAGGTTCAAGTGTCAGAGGGGGAAACTGCTGGGTGTCGAGTCCAATATCCAGTGGTCAATGATTTATTCAGTCATGGCTCTGTAATGAAGACTCATAAAACCTCAACAAGCGGGGATTCCAAGAGCCTCTACTGGTTAACATGTGGAGATTTGGGAGCAGGCCTACCTAGAGAGGGCATGGAAGTTCTCTGTCCTTCCCCCATCCCCTGCAGCAAACATCACTGCTATCTGGTTGTCCCTGTGGTACATCCTTACAATAAACTAGTAAAACCAAGTCAAATATTTTTCTTGAATCCTGTGAGCCATCTTAGCAAATTCATTCAACCCGAGTGGGGATGCTGGGATCAGTATTTATAGCTGATCAGTCAGAAGTCCAGGTGACTGCTTGTTGATAGGCAACTGAGCATCATCTTACAGGGGGGCCCTTCGTCCATGGAATCTGACAGCATCTCTGGATAGATGGTGTGAGAACTGAGCTGAAATAGAGGACAAGTTGGAAATTGGGATCAGAGCTTATTTAGCAGGTAAGAAAGGTTAATGCAGAGCTAATAAGTGCACGCAGGGGATCCAAACACACTCAGCCTTCAGAGGCTGGCCAATTCCTTTGTGATCTTCTGCCAGATAATTGCAGTGGTGCCCCAACCATAGGGTTCCAGCCACGTATTTCTTTTCCTTCTTTTCCAAACGTTCTTTATCATACTTTACTTTCAGAATTTGACAAAAGACTTCATTTCATTAAGACCAAAATAAAGATGACCTAGTTGATCCTCAAAACAGAAAATATTTCTACAGTTCTCAAAGCGAAAGACAACAAAACCATCCTCAGAGAAAGTGTTCTTAGAAGTGTCGTGAAAACAAGGAGGCAGGAAAAGCATTTGAGAAAATGCTGGCTCCCAGCAAGCCCTGAAGCCTTTGAGCCCCCCTGAAGAAAGAGCAACAGAGCTAATGTAAATCAGGAACAGGAATGAGGGTGTCGGCCTGATAAACTGAGGAATGGGGGATGCTCTACAGACCCACCTGAGGGGTTCCCCTGGGAGTATGGAAAGTGGTTCTGGGCAAGATTTGCTCATCTACATGGTATAATCAGAGGGTCATTGGAGGGTAAATGTAATATCAGGTTTTTACCATTCCACCATTAGCCTCTGTGACCACCACCTGAGGTATTGCACACTCCCTATGATTGTGCACACCTGGCCCAGTGGTTGTGCACATGTGTGATGGGCCCACGTGGGACTGGGAGGGGATAAAAGGACGGGGTCCCCCTGGAGAGAGGAGCCCATGAAGGGAGAACATGAAGAGAACCCAAAGGAGCAGGAAGATTCCTGGGAGGCAGGCGAGCCTCCCAACCCCCTGCCCCCAGCTGCCAGCCTGCCTGCTGGCCATACAATCGGCCCAGCCTCCATGCCTGGTGGGCCTGTGTACCTGGTTCCCTGAGAGAGCACTGAAGCCTGTAAAACCTACCCAGGGCCCCGACTCTTCTTTAACTGCTAGCACCGATGATGAACCTACCTGGACTGGGATGAATTACATTATAGTCATTAAGGTACCTTGAACTCTAAGAACGGCCTTAAAGTCAGACCGATCTGGGTTTCCATTAAGGTTCAACCACTTACCAGTTTGGAACAGTGATCAAGTCCCTTGACCTTGCTGGGCCATGTTTTCCATGTCCATAACCCAATATCCCTTACCAAGTCATCTCAAGCATCTTTATAAAAATTTTTTATTAATCATTTAGTTGTTTACATATTTACATCATTGCATTCCCCAGGGTTCTCCCTCCACCTGTCACCCACGAGCCTTCATCTCTATCTTCCCGTGCACCTTCCTTCCATGATCTCTCCCTCCTCCAACACCCTCTGCAACAGCCTGTCCCTTCTCTGCATCTTAATAAGGCTTATTCATATATATATATGTAGTCTTTAAAATAGTCTGAGGCAAAGTGGTCAGGAAACACTAATATTAATAATATTAACACACTTAATATTTCCAAGAAGCTTCTCCCATCAAGACAATTTCCTCTGTACAGTGTGGAAACAGGTTGTTCCAACCCTAAGAAATTCATTCCTCTGGGCTAATTCTTGTCCTCTCCAGCTATTGGCTATAAAATCATGACCTTGCTTCAAAACCAATGTGGTGAAAAATCAATGGCCATGGAATAAGTCCAGAAATGGCAGGGGGAATGATGACCTTGTACTTCTGATGACCTGTGAGATGGGAAAAGTAGAGGATAGAATCCCTATTCTTGGGGATAGTGCAAAGCACAGTGTCAGTGAGGACGTGCTGGGAGGTTTTGGGGTCTGCCTGGCCAGTTAGCTCGGTACGTATGGGGCCATTATATCTGTGGGAGAGGTACATAGCCAAAGCATTAAATCCTAGAGAGGACCCTGAGAAATAAATGAGTCTCCGTGCCTTCCCTTGGCTGAGGGCTATTGAAAAGCTGACCAGGTCAGTGTCACACTTAAGACTGTGTACTTGGGAACCAGGTTCCCTGACTCTCAAGCACTTTCTCCATTCCTTGGTGCAGGACCTTAATATCTGTGCCTCCATTTCTTGCTTTTGAATGATAATAGTACCTACTTTATCATCTGAGTATTCAATGAGTGAACAACCTCTCAATTGCCTAACAAGATGCTGGCACTTAGTAGGACCTCAATTAGTGGTCACTATTAGCAGCGTTACCAAGGCACAACCATGAGCGAATGGCAGTTTAGTTTCAGCTACAAATTATTTCACTGAACTTAGATATATTTTTTAACATATTTAAAGACAGGATTATTAGGAAAAGGAGAAAAAGAAAGATGCTTGCAAAAACCAAAAAAGTGAGGTGTGCAGGAGAACTGGCTGAACTTAGTATGAAAATTAAGTTTTATCAGCCATAAATACTATAGACAAGTGATCAGAGAGTCTTTCATGTTTTAGACTTTTGTTAAAGAGGGGGATGTGACGCCGAGGATGAGGGACTGAGTTCAGCAAATGACAGAGGCAGGAGCAGCGTGGATAAAGGCAGTTCAGAGGGAAAGGGTCAGGCTGGCTACAGGGAGGGATGTGGGAAGATACAGGCACTGGGTCCGCTCTCCTCCTGAACTCTGACCTTCAGATGAAGCTGTCACCACCCTGACACCATAGATAGAAGCAGAATCAAACCAATGACTTTGTACTCGAAGCACTTGAGGTCTTTGAAGCCTGAAGATTTTGTCATCTGCCACAGGAGGCCTACCTGGAGGAGACACCCTGCACTCCCTAAGGAGCTGGCCCTAAAAGGAGAGTTTTGACCCTGGACACCACCTCTCTCGTGCTGATGTCCTGCACATCTTTCTGCTGCGTGACTCTCCCTTTCATTGCCAGTTGAATGAGTGCAATGTGGCCCTCCCAGCAAATCATACTGTGGCTGTGTGATTGGTTTGGGTCGCAAGTAAAAGGTCAGATGGAAATTAGCAATGTCGAGAGCTCACCTGCATCCACAGACTCCAGGACGTTCCTGTTAACCCAGAGGTAGCTGGGACTTTGGGTCTTTATGAGCTTCTCTTCCCAAGTCTGAGACTCAAGGCCCCCGTCTAGATCAGGACCCACTAACTTCCTATAGAGGGCCTGCTAGTAAGTTTGTGGGTTTTTTGGTTTTGGTTTTTTTTTTTTTTGAGACTAGGTCTCACTATTTTTGCCTGTGGAACCACAGGCTCACATTGCCCATGGTACCACAGACTCAAGCATTCCCCAGCCTCAGCTTCCCAGGTAGCTGGGATTACAGGCGTGCACCACCACACCCAGCTATATGTTTTTGGAACTAAATCTCGCTACACGCCCCCGGTGGGACTCGAACCATGATCCCTGACCCCAGCCGTGGCTTCCTAGGCTGCCGCTTACAGGCATGCACCACCATGCCCGGCCTTAGTAAGTTTGTGGACCATACAAGTTATCGCACAATTAATCAACTCCACCACTGTAGCCAAAAAAGTAGACATAGATAATATACAAGTGAATGCATGTAGCTGTCTTCCCATAAAACTATATGCAGATAATGAAATCTCAGCTCTCTGTTAATTGTCCTGTGTGAAAATAGTGTTGTTTTGGTTGCTTTCAACCCAACCATCGAGAAGTGTAGAAACCATTCTTGTCCCACAAAGCAGACGGTGGGACAAATTTGACCGAGCACTTTAGCACCTCTGTTGTATTTACAGGATTGGAAACAATGAGCTTAGCATGTGTTGAGGCATGGTAGAGAATGGGATGGGGGGCGGGGCAGGCGGGGATTCTAGATTTCAGCACTGTGAAGAGAAATGTTGTCTCTGCAGCTATTTCACAGCACGAAGAGGAACTCCCAAGTCCTCTCCAGAGAACCTGAATTTCTCTTTGCCGGCTACATTGGATAAATGTAAGGTTAGAAACTGTTATCTAAGAATATCACCATTGCCTCTTTTTTTCTATTATTGCCCTCTCTAACTCCATTTCCTGATGCAATTTTTGGAAGTTAATCAATTTGGAGGAATGAGGCAAATTCTGTCATCAGATAAATGAAGGACACTTACAGTAACCAAAAACATCTGAAGAGATGGAAGAACTGGTGTCCCACAGAGCAGAGGTGGGTGAGGAAAAATTCGAAAGCAGTTACAGAACATTCCTCGGGCAGCCTCGTAAGAGTGTCCGCTACGAGCAATCACCAGGACTGTGTGTGTTTCACATACCCTGTCTTCTTTAAACCCACAGATACCTTACCCTATAAAGTAGGTTTGAAAATTCCCATATATGACCAAAGGTGGCTTATTTAAGGAAGAGCAACAGGAAAAATAATAACTATCCATCAATAGTAAACTGCTTAATTTAAGTACACTTGTACGATGAAATGTACTATATTTACATTTGCATTATTTGTATTGTAATATACAAATAATGAATATGTATACAAATAATGTATGTATACAAATATGTATACAAGTAATGTAGATGTATTATTTGTATTATTTAAGAAAGAGCAACAGGAAAAATAATAATTATCCATCAATAGTAAACTGCTTGTTAAGTACATTTGTATGAGGAAAGCCTTTCAACAAGAAAATGTCCATTTTACAAAGAAACTATGTGATGCAAGAAATCTACTAAAATAACAATTCTGGTGGAAAGAACACCCTTAGCACTCTCATAACACCAGCCTTAGCAACAGAAGGGCAAAGCCCATTTGAGATTTGACAGCAAAGGCAGCCTTGGAAGGAAAAGACTCAATTTCCTGGGGGTACGTGAACTCCTAGGGGCTGTTCACTGATACAGCCTGAGGGAGGTCTGCATGGAGGGCTCTTTTCATTCTCACTGGGACCATTGCTCACTCCTCAGTGCACTATCCCTCTATCTTGCCGCCTCCCTTCCTGCTATGATGATCTAGAGAAATGACTCAACTCATTCCATAGCACAACTGTTGAAACTACGGATTTCCAAACACTTCAATTTTTAAAAAATGAGACACATGGCCAACAGACACATGAAAAAATGTTTCACATCATTTATCAGAGAAATGCAAATAAAAATCGCAATGACATACCACCTCACTCCTCTAAGAATGGTTCATTTTTAAAAACAAAACATATGTTGGTGAGGGAGGGAAAATTGGAAAACTTGTACACTCTTGGTGGGACTACAGACTGGTGTAGTTCCTATGGAAATCAGTATGGAGGCTCCTCAAAATATTCAAATATTATATACTGTATGACCTAGCAGTTCAGCTTCTAGATATTTAACTAAATACAAGAACACTAATTTGAAAGGCTATATACACTCCTGTGTTCATTGCAACACTATCAACATACATGCCCAAGAACAGAGTATATCAGAAAAAAAATATATATAGCATATGTAATATATACAGAATTATGTATGTTTACACACAATAGAATACTTCTGAATTATATAAAAAGGTCAGCTCTTGCCATATGCAACAACATGAATGGAATTGGAGGGAATGATGCTAAGTGAAATAAGTCGAAAGAAGAAAGCCAAATACCAGATGATTTCACTCATTTATGGACTATAGAGAAAAAAAGCAAAAGAACTGATAAAACTAAACCAAAACAACTCCAGTAATATGACTGCAGGGTTGAGGGGGGGGGGATGATGGAGATGGGAACAGAGCAGGGTAGAGGCCTAATGATGAATAGAAAGGATTAAGGATTTTGGCAGTGAGCATGATGTGACATACATCCGAGGTGTGAACTTATTCTCTTAAATCATGTAAACTGTTGTAAACCAATATTACTTCAATAAAAACAAACAAAACTTTTAAAAACCGTCAAGAATTGTATTGCTCATTGTTTGCATTATCTCTGAAGTCATAATAGTCCTCTGTTGTCTCTGCTTCAGAGCCAGTGCCCTGAATCACCAAGATTCTTGATTTCTTGAAGGGGAGATTGTTAGGAACTAAGTGTGGGGTTAAGTGTCATGCTTGGTATCAACTGAACACATGTGGGTCTGCAGGTGAACTGGGTTTTGCCTGCCTTCAGCTTGTACTCATGGTCCCAGCTCAGAAAATACTACCAGAAGGACATACTGACCATTAATCTGTCTGTTTCTCTCTCTTTCTCTCTCTCTCTCTCTCTCTCTCCCTCTCTCTGTGTGTGTGTGTGTGTGTGTGTTCCGCCTCTCTTCATTTATCTTGTAAAAAAAATCCTTTATTAACCCTTCTATGTGTGTCTGTCCTTGGGTCTTGCTCTAAGTTTTATTTAAGTGCTCAGGTGAGGATTCACATCCAGGCCATCCCAAATCCCTTTGGGGCTGTCCTGCAATAACTCCTTTTGCCTAAGGTGTTTCTGGCTTTGATTCTTAGACATGCATGTGTGTATTTTCCAACTGTTCTTTTTGAAGAAATCTAGTTTTGTTGGTGAAATAACATTTTATTTGAGGTTAACATAATCAAGTCAGTTTAATGCAAGATGCTAGTTGGCCTGGAATACAAATAGGTTCAAAATTTTGGTCTCTTCAAGAAGAGCTCACTACCACAGAAAAATCTGCTGACGATGGGAATGAAAGAATAAAGGACAGCCCTAAATTACAGCAAGTGGAGGACTATGGTTCCTTTCATGGAGGGAGGGCTGCAGCAACTATTACCTGAGGGGAGAAAGTCTATCCTGTCAAAACACTAACAAGAATGAGTCAATGGTATTTTGATTAAGCAGCAAGGATAATAATAATAATAATAATAATAATAATAATAATAGTGATACAGCAAGCAGGAACTTTGAAAAGGGGAACATGAACTCCAAAAGGACATACTTATAATCTCTTCATTTTAAAGACGGGAAAACCAGGGAGGGAGGAAGGGAAAAAAATAAGGATAGGAAAACTGAGGCCCGCAGAAGGGAAGAGACTGACCCAAGAGATGGAAGCTTAAAGCAGATAATTTAGAAAGCAACCAAACTAAACTTGACGACTGAGTTGTAACCCCTCTTTCAGATGAACTGTTAACTCACCGAATTACACTTTCTCTACCCTCATGGAGACACTGGCTCTAACTTCATTCCTGAAAACTTAAAGCACCGATTGGGTCAAGTCCCAAACAGGAACCCTGCTGCCCAAGTCTATACTGGGACTCCAGTCCTGAGCTTGCCTTCAGGCCAAAGCGGAAACCAAGGTGGACTGGAAACCCATCGTGACAGAAGCTCACCAGTCCTGACAGATGAGCTGAAACAGAACTCCGAAGCAGCAGGCTTCCCAGTAGATAGAATACTACCAAAAATGAAGCCCCCCCACCAAAAGATGCTCTGTAATGATACTCTTTGGTCTGCAAAATACTGTTTCTTGTTCTAAGACTGCCCACCTCAACCAACAAAGTCATCTCTTTTTGCTTACAAACCTGCCCTTTTAAAATGCAGCCTTTGCCTGTTTATGTTCATGCAAATTTCTTTTCCCTTAATAAACTCACTCTGTGCCACTGAATGGAAAATTGCCAAAACTCTTCTCAAAAGGAACCCAAAAACCCAAAACACTGACTCCCAACACCAAGTTCATACAACCTGAAAGAATGAAGAAGGCTGAGACTACAAACTAAGTTTCCTGACTGCTAGAAATTCACTCTTCTTATTTCTGCTGCAGTGGCTTTCTTCCCTCCAGTAAACATATTATAAACATTTCTGCACACACACACCCCCATTCATCAGGTAAGAAAACAAAGCCCTCTTCATAGGTTTCATCCTATATGTAGGAATCTGCTGCCTGAAGATAAAGTTAGTCTTTTCAGATACAGAGGTTTAATAATGAGCACTCAGCCTTGGCAAGGAAAAACTTCAATATTGCATGCCCTTTCTCTAGCATTAGCCCACCTTTTCATCAGGACAATTTCATTCTCAGAAGCCCCACTAATCAAGAATAATGACATTCTTAATGTAAATGACTTGCTGTTGCTATGTATTTAAACTAAATTCAAACTTGAGTTTCTAGGAACAATTCTGATAGGGTAAAATTTGTTAGCCTGCTTCTCAGGTTGAAATCTTCACTTTGATTATCTAATAGACCATCATTGAGGCTATTTTCAGTTAACACCCATCAGTCGTTGGATTGAGAGGGTTGAGAGGAATTCCTCTCCTCATCTGCCCAAATAAAAGACCAATGCTAAGAAGGAAGGAGATGTGCTTGCCCCTACCATGATATAGGTATGCCTTCTGGAAAAACCTGAGCTCTCAGTTTGATACAGGGTGACACAGCTAGATAGAAGAGTACCATTAGAGTGTACCAGTGTGGATGGAGACTTGGTAAAGGGATATTCAGCAAAGCAGAGGAGAAAAGCCACCTGAGAGGGCAGACTGCATTGTGGACAGACTGATTAGGGATAGACTGAACTAGGAGGCTTTTTGTCCTGACCCGGGAGGCAGCCCCAAAGGCTGGCACCCCAGGATCTGGCCAACCCCAGGGAAATGGAAAAGTTACAAGAAACAGGCCATTCTTTGGAAACTGGAACTTAGACCTCTGACAAGAGGATAGCTGCTGGGAAATCTTGAGATCTGTGTAAACGGACTTGGAATCTGCATTTGCTGGGTAAGTTTGGAAACTCAGAAAAACTTGAAAACCTGGAAAAGACTTGGAAAATATGCATCTCTGATGAGAAGACAGCTTTCTGGAAAACTGGGCTTTGTGTTGAACATCTATTTTAGGTTTGGAGTGGCAATGAGGCACCACTTTGGATACTTCCCACGTTTGGAGCACAGGCTGCAGGAAGAAGCCATCTTCAATCTTGTGTTTTGTTTGGAGCAAGGAGACACAAGAAGTTGCCATCTTTGGTCCTGTGTTTCGTTTGAAATTTCCAGTCTGCAGGAAGATGCCATCTTGAAACACATGGTCTTTTGCTTGAAATTCCCACTTCAGGCTTGGAGCAGAAGAAAGTCGCCATCTTGGAACATATGTATCTTGGAACACATGTTTAGGATTAAGACTGTACTACAACTTAAGCAGCATTGTCCACAAACTAACACAACTAGGGTAAGACAAGGTGCCTCTTGGGGCCTCAATGACTCGTTTCTTTCTCTTTTTGTAAATCCTGTTTTTGTTTTCCTTAAAACCTGGTCTATCTTGCAACTGTGTACATGGGTGTGAAGGATCCCAGGAGTACCAGGTGTAGATACCAGCTTCTCTCTTTGTAAGTTCAGCTGCCTGTTCGTTACCCCATTTCAAGTTCATAGCAAAGGTATCTGTACTGAGGTTTTGCTTATGAAATCATGGAAAGGGGGGAAATGCTTAGATTTCAAAGAGCAGACTTAGGGAAAGTAGGAATTCCTCTTGAGGCTTACCTCCCATTTTCAGGCATGTTTTTCTTCTTGTTTTACCCATGCTCTTCTCCCCTCTCCAAATTTCCCTCTCACAAGGGACCCCCAAGATTTATCTGGGACACCCATGTGCCACTGTGTGTTTGGAGAGTCTGGAAGGGAGCACTGTAATACTAGGCTCCTCCCAGATGCCAGCAGGGCCAATAATTCGCATGGCATGCATGGCTGCCCCTGGCTCCAGTCAGTTCTGGGATGCCAACCTGAAGCGATTCCCTAAATCAAAAAAGGACATTTTCCCTTACAAGTTTGATCAACGCACCATAACGATGGCCTTCACATTCCTTCCTTTGTTTGGCTGCAAAGTCACGTGTGAGCTTTTCGAATTTAAACACCCCTGCAACAAAGCACTTCCTCACTTTTCTGCTGTTCTGGCCACAGGATAGCTCATACCACAATTTAAACATGTTGCTAGGAATTACAGTTACTTGGCATCCTCCAGAGGATCCTGAGAGACAAGTGCAAATAATGGCTTACTCTCTTCACCAGACAAAAAGGCAGTTGATTCATACAGCTGCCTGAAGGTTGGGCCTGGAAACTCCCCTGGGTTCCATGGGGATGCACTTAAGGGGCTGGCAGCAAGAATGGAAAACTCCCTGAGGGAGGATGGAATGGTCATTTTCAAGCCATATGTTACTTCAGGCTAGCGCCTAATTTTAACCTGTCTTTGCATACATTCATTTCTGGCTCTGAAATTCTCTCTCACAATCCTTCTCTTTTCTTATCAATAGGATGTTTCCAGTTGCCTGGGGCCTTGGGGGACAGTTCTCCTGTACGAGACCCAACCAAACAGAAATGATTCTGGGAGGCCTGCTGGCTAACAGTTTACAAAACAGATTGGAAAAGAACACAGATTGGAAAAGAACGCTGGCTTTTCTAAACACATTACCATTAAACTTGACATTTGTTTAGGGGCCTCTAGGACACCATTCAAAGCCATCTTCTCTGCTGGCTCTCTGATTCTGGGCCTGGGAAAGGGGAATTAGGAGTTTCTTCTCTGCCTTCGGATGCTCTAATTCTCTGTAACTGTATTTATAGCATAGGGTTCTGATTGGTAGAGATTAACCACAAACAGGTGAGGCTTCGAGACTTTTCCTGCTTGTCTCATTTCTGATCTAAGACAGGGTAGACAGCTTGGATTTCATTCAAACACAGCCCTGGCCTAAAGTATCACTTCATACACTGAAGGCAGTAGTGAGAAAGAAAGTGGGGCTGCTGTTGCCAAAAAGCTAGAGAGGTGCATTCTTGGGGGTGTGAGAGAAAGCACAGAATACATAGTTGCTGGCTGACATATTGCTCAGCATTTCTTCACCCAGGGACAGCAATTCTGAGGCTGATCTTTGAGGTACCCAATTCCAGGTCCCTTCCAGGGACATTGAGAACATCCCTGCCCCCTCCTGAAGTTTCTCCATTGGCGATCTAACCTACTGGTGAAGTTGTCTTTAAGATTTTCATTTTCTTGGGAATAATGCCACTTGAAGATATCACCTCCTGAATTTTCAGGGAGACCTCAGGTTCTATCTGTTACTGTGTAGGCCACAGAGAAAGGGGAAGTTCCAGGTTCCCTGCTCCATTCAAGGAAGGGTGGAGCTGAGTGGTGATGGGAAGCTCGGAAGGACTTAGAGAAGACCGGGGGTTGGCACGTGGAGCAGTGAGACATTTGCATTTGCTGGTCTGGGACTGCCTGGCACCAGAGCCTTGAGAGACATGGAAAGAAACACTTGGAAGAGACTGTGACATGGATGAGAGACCTGTGGGAAGGTTGACAAGGGCAGCCTTTAAATTGACTTGCATTTTGATTTTGCTCTTTTCCTTCCAGACTTTCCTGGCCCCTTCTTTCTCTTTTCTGTGGTTCCCTACCAGAGGGTGCCTTAGCCTTGAGGCAAGCTTTCAGGCCTGAGTGGCCCCAATTTGGGCCAACCCTGTATCACTGGGCATTGACCCATGAGATAATGGGTAACTTTGGGTGCATCCTTTGGAAACTATATTCTTTTTCTCTTCTTTCTACCGCATACTAATTCTATTAAAACATTTTTTCTATTGAAGGTCTAGTGCATTAAATACTTTTGCTTTTATGTGGTGGTGCAACTGGGGCTGTAAGGTGAGGCTGATGTTACAGGTGGTGCCCCCGGGGAGTGGGCAGAGGTGAGGAGAAATAGCACCAGATGACACATGCTCTGAGGGCAAGATAGAATCAGTATGGGTGGAGACTCTGGTAAGGGTAAAAGAGCTTCAAAAACCATGCAGAGAGGGCAGCCATTCCAAGAGCATGGCCATCATGGCCCTCCCAGACACGGGAGAGGAGAAAGCTGCTAGAAACTGGAATCTAGACTTGCCAGAGACAGAAAAGGTAAACTGGAAACAGAATCTGTGGGCCTCCCAGCGATGGGGGAGGTGAACTGAATCTGACCTCCTAGAAGCAGAGACACCATTGTGGATTTTTGCTTGGAATAGTTATTCTAGGTAAAGCGAAAATGACAGCCTGACATAAGCTCAAGCACAGTGACCTAAGAAATGCAGCCTAGGGATCTAGATACACAAGCCATGACTGACTGACTCAGCTTACAGGTATGTACCCCAGTTTCTCCTTGAGTCTTCTTCACTCTGTCTTCTGTCTTGTCATGTACTATCACCCATGATGGCCCACCCCAGAACACCAGTACATGTAAAGTGTATACAAACCCTTAATTCCCTGTTAGGGGCACTCAACCTTTGGCTTTGAATCTGTTGAGGCTGTACCAGTCCTAATAAACCTGCTTCTTACCAACCCTGGTGTCCTCGTTCCTTTATTGCCAGCTTTCATAGATACACAGTGGCAGGAAGATGCCATCCTGGTCTTGTGCTCAAGATACTTGTTTCAAGTATTTACTGGCAAGAAGATGCCACTTTGGAAGCATGATCTTTTACTTGGAATATTTGTTTCAGGTCTGGAGTGGTGGGAAGATGCCATCTTGGTACACTTTCTGTTTAGGACTTTAGAACACTGGGCAATAACTGGGGTAAGATACCCGGCCGCATGTGACCTCAGAGACTCGGTTTTTCCTTGTCTATTAAATAAGCCTCACTATTGTTCCCTGAACCTGAGTGGTCTTGCAATTATGTGCACAGGTGGAAGAACCTAGATCATAACTAGTTAATTATTGGCCACTGTCCTGGGCAAAGTTTCAGTGCAGAGCTCAATTCCTTCCAGCTGCTTCATGGTAGGAATCTGATGACCCAAGAAAGCTTACAGCTGAGGAATCAGGAGGGAGCTCACAAAGGCCAGTTGCCCTTTCTCCTCAGGAGCTAAGGCAGAGAAGCCATGACCTCAGACCTGCAGTAGAGCAGCAGCTCCTGCTTCTCCCCCAGCAGTAGTCTCATTTCCTCCACCCCACAAGATAGGGGGGTGTCAGGTGACATTTCCCCCTATATACATGAGCTCACCTACTTCAGTCAGTGGCTTCTCACTGAACTCCATCCTCCTTGGAATTTGAACATCTATGTTTCATTTCCTGGTATTTTCACCTCCTCACAATTAAGCACCCCCAAGAAAGACCAAAAGAGCCCTTTCTTCCTAAGGGCATGGGCTCCCCTCTGTGGGTGATTGGCAGAGGCAGATCTGGTCATGACCTCAGACCCTCAGCAGAGCAGCAGCTCCCTGGCCTCCCACCTCCCTCTGCTGGACCCAAGGCAAGCACTTCTAACCCCGAGGCCCACTGAGGGTCTTGAAGCAACCACATCACCAGAAACAATGCTGCAAAGATCCTACAGGACCCTGCTGGGAGGTAGGCCCCAGGCACCGGAAGCCCTTGTGACTCAGATAATACAGGCAGAATTCTAATAACACCAGGGGAATCTGCTCCAAAATGGCTGGGAAAAACAGGACTCAGATGGGGAAAACAGGACTCTTACGGGTAACAGCCCTCTTTTTATTCCTAGTCCACCTTCTTCCCAACACACCCAAAGAGCTTTGTTTCTTTGGTCAGAAAGAAAAGGAAGGGGTCTGAGAATTTCATGTGGAAGAATTAGCAGCTTAATGGGTACTAGTAACAGGGGGATCTGTATTTTTAAAGATGCCAGTGTTTAACACAAGAATGCTCTGGGAAGTAGCTGACATCAGTGGGGAGGGCGGCAGTCAGTAATGAAAGGGACACTTCTGACACCCTTCTGAGTACACTATGCAAGTGACTGTCTTCCTGGAAGACCAGGCCTGGCTCTACCCTTCCCATGCATTTACTTGTCTGCTCCCATGGTTATCCTCCAGCCACAGAGGATGGCTGAAATTTCCCTCTCAGATGCCCTTCTTGAACTCCCTCCCCTGGGAACAGACAATTACCGATCTCACTGCAAACCACAACACTGAATACTCATTCTCTGTCCCCAGAAAATGTTCTTCCTAAACCCACAATTGGATTGCTTATTGAAAGCTCTATTTTCTCTGGGAAGTGAAAGATGTTATGCCAGAGTTGCTCTCTCAAAGCTTCTGAGAACAACAAAGCATTGTTTGGTCCACCAGTGTTCGGGATTCAGACAATTATATAAGGAGCAGCGGCTTTATAAGACTGTCTCTCATATGACTTATCTTGCATCATTGTTTCCAAATCTCTTAATCATCTGGAAAGCTATTATATCTAGGGATTACCAAGTTAATTGAAGGGGAAAAGTCCCAGAATTCGATAAAACCGCAATGACCCTAAAGCACCTACCACACCTTCCGTGATTTTTTTGAGTTATGTAAAGGTATGTTGGCTTTATGGCTTTATCTTCATGGTGGCAGTAGTGAGAGATGAAGAGAAGTTACTGCCTCAACTTCAACTCACAGTACTAATGCCCTCAAAAGAGGTTTGGGTTTAAGGGTCAGAAAATGGGGGTTAGAAGCCTACTAAGCACAGATCAACTATTTCCACTAATGGAGAACATTGTTGAGCTAGCCCTGGAAAACAAAGAGAATATTTAAAGGAAGCTTCCAAACGTTGCACCTCAAACTCTGGGGGAAAATAAATCCCATATATATAGAAATATCTATGCAGAAGGAAGGAGAACTGAAGTATTTATCTCAAGGACCCAACCCAATGGAGGGTTCCTTTTTCTTTTTTTGTTTTTAGATACTAGCTCTTGCTATGCTGCCTGGCATAGTCCCGAACCCATGGACTCAAGTAATCCCCAGCCTCAGCCTCCCAGGTAGCTGGGATTGCAGGTGCATGCCACCACACCCGGTTATTTTTTGAGACTAGGTCTTGCTATGTTGCCCAGTGTAGTCTTGAACCTGTGGATTCAAGTGATTCCTAGCCTTTGCCTCCCAAGTAGCTGGGATTAAAGGTGCATGCCACCCAGCGCCAATGGAGGTTTCTTTAGGGAAGCAACGTATTTTAGGTGTTAGAAAACCTGAAGCAAATTGTCAGCAGAGTCCAACATTTCCCTGCATTCAGACAGCAACCCTTGGTTCATATATAATGGATGAGAAAATTTAGATTCAGTGGGAAGACAGGACTTAGCTAAGATCAGATATGAGACATATTGTGAGTGCTGGAACTAGGACTTGTGTGGGTCTGGACACTAAATACAGTATCCCTTGTACCAAGTGACCTGGCAGAATATCCAGTACATGGACAGTATGTACTGGCTGAATTCTCTCCTAACAGACAAGAGCAACAATGTGACTTTTAGAAAGTACAGCTCATAGTCCACAAGAAACTTATTTTTAAGTAAAAATATGTAATGGGAATTAAAGTCTAGAATTGTTTAAGTTCTACTATAGGTGAAGTAACCACCAGTAGAATCAGTGATTCCTAATCACATAAGACAAAGATATCAGAGTGTAATAATAAGGAATTGAACAAGAAAACTATGATAAAGAGGTAACAAAAACTAATATTCTGAGTATTTAGGTCCCGGACTACAAAGCAACAACATATATTTTTAAATAAACTGACAGAAATACCATAAAATAAAGACATTAAATTTAGAGACCTTAATATTTGAGATGGGAAAGTTTATATTGGGGTGATGCTCGGTGCTATAATGGGAACATTTCAGTGACATACACATCAGAAATTTCTTACTGAGTTAATACTAGAATGTAGATGGTCCTTGTTAGTGGAAATCTTTCTTTTCTGTAATAATTAAGGAATGAAGTTGCTTCCAAACTAGACACAGGAGCTGAGAATCCTCTGCTCCTCACCATCAGAAGAGGAAAGAGAGTAGGTCAAGCTGGCCCATCCCAAAGGCCCCCGTCTGGAAGTGACCTAGACCATGTCAGCTAATATTCCATTGGAGAGACCATGACCATCCCTAGGTGCAAAGGGAGCTGGGAAATCTAGTCCCTGCCTTTGTAGCCACTTCCCAGGAATACGTCAGAAGGACAAGGATTATTTCTGAAGGCCCAGCTAGCCACCTGTGCCAGGGAGACACAAAGAACAACTGAACAAAGTTGAGCAGAAAACAAGGAGCACTTGACCATGAGTTCACTGTAAGGGGGAAAAGCAGATGCACTGGGGGTCTAGACTAGGGACGCACTGCCTGCAGGAGTCGGGCTGGAGGTGGAGTCAAAGGAGCAGTTACAGTTGTCAGAGGGAAGAAAGCCTGTTCTATTTAAAATTTTTTTTATTTTTATAAATTGATTGCACATATATATGTATATGCATGTGTATATATATATATATATATATATATATATAGTACATTGTTGACTACCCCGAGGTTCTCCCAGCACCTTGTCACATATGAAGCATCATCTTGATCTCTTGTGGCCATACCTCACCTGATTTTACCCCCTCCTTGCTCTATGCTTCAGTTCTGCTGACAGTTTTAAATTTTTCATGTCCCTTTGTTTGTTTGTTTTCCCTATACCCGCGTATAAGTGAGACCATCCAGTATTTCTTTCTTTCTAGAAGCCTTCATTCTTTCCAAAGCGTTCACCAAGGCATAACAGAAAGTGAATGGCTAGGAAAGTAAAAATAAACAAGCCACCTCTCCTGCCCCTTCCCAAAAAAATAGCAGGACAAAGGCTTGAGGTTGGAGTCAAGGTCATTGTTTAGTCTTGGTTTAAAAACAGGAGGGTATGCTCCAGGGGACTCCCATTCCCATGGAGTGGGGGCACTGGGAGAGGGGTGCAGGCAATGGAAAGGTCTCTTCAAGGAACTTCGCAGAACCAGACAGCATGGCTGCATAGACACAAGTTCATGAGCAGGCACCAAAAGACTCTGATTTTTTGCTAATCCAGAAATGTCACAAAAGTTGGTCACATGCAGAAAGTGCAAAAGTTCATTTTGTAAATATAAAAAATTTGTACATAGCATGTTCTCTGGCTACAATGAAATAACAAGAAAAATCAATAACAACAATGCAATTACACAATAAATACCATGTTGAAGTCCTAAGACAGTCTCTGAGTTTACTCCCAAGTCAGGGAGTAAATACAATACAAAGTGACAGGACATTTTAAAACAAAATTATAATTAAAGATTTTGATAATCTCTGCAGTGCTGCAATGCAGAACAAGGAGAACTTGTCACTGTAATTACCTATATTGGTAATAAAGAGAGTGAGAGAAACATAATGAACTAAGATCCTAAATCCCTTTAAAAAGGAGTAAATAGGCTGGGCATGGTGACGCACACCTGTAGTCCAAGCACTCAGAGGCAAAAGGCCTGGGATTGCTTGTGTTCGCGAGTTCAAGTCTACCCTGGGCAACATAGTGAGACCTGGCCTCGAGAAAGCAGCCAGGAGCACACGCCTGTAATCCCAGCCACCTGGGAGGCTGAGGCTGGGGATCGCTTGAGTCCATGGCATCCCTACCCCAGGCAACATAGCAAGACCTAGTCTCAAAAAAAAAATAAGATAGATAGATAGATAGGAATAAACAACAACCATCTAAAATATAGAAATGGAAACATCCGATAAAAATAAGCACTATGAGTAAGATGTAAAGAATATTTGGTAAGAAGACTAACATTTGTCTCTGAAAAATTAGCAGAATTTTTGGTCAAATGATTTATAAAAAAGAAAAAATGCCTGACAATAAATCATAGATGAGAAGAGCAAGTTGACAATGAACAGGGAAGAAATTCAAAACACTTGGGGTCAAACGCCCCTTTTCTGTTATTATAGTACCCTTGCCTATACCTCCATGAAAGCATTTATCACGCAGTAATTTAATTATGTATCTATTTGTCTACCTCCTGTGTTAGGCCGGCTCCTGGTAAGAAACAGATGGCACATTCTGAAAGGTTTTACTGGAGACTATCAAAGGGACTATTTGCTATAATGTGCACAGGGTTCAAGGAATCCAGGAGGGATGCTAAGCACCCTGGAACTGGCAAGCGTACCGAATACCCCCTTGGCCCAAGGAACGGGAATGCTAGTGGAACACGGCAAGATGCAGCTGGGAAAGGTGGGCTGCATCACAGGAGCTGTGGGAGAGAGGGAGAAGAAAAAAGCCTCCACCCAAACACAACCTAGAAGGCAGGAATACAGGGAAACAAAAATGTCAAGACCTGCTAACCTCTGACTTCTCACTTCCTGCCTTTCCTACCCAAATGGAATTCTGCTCGAAGCCAGGGGGGCAGCAGAACTTTGGTGGTTTAAGACAGAGTTCAGCACCCCATGGCACAGAACAGGGCACAGACTAAATTGGGGTGGGGTTATGGATTGACAGGCACAGGATTGACAGGGCACCTGCCATGATCAGATTATGGGGTCTCTGAGAACAGAGACTGTGTCTTATTCATTTTTGTTCCTCCAGCACCAGGAGGTAATGACTCAAAAAGTATTTTGGTGAAAGAGTGAATGAACTGAGAGAGTCATTATCATTCCTAGCTACGTGCTAATGCAAATAACTGAGTGGCTAGAAATGAGGACCTACATAAATAGATCCAATACCAATCATGACAGAAGAAAAGCAGCATGAATAGACAATTAAGAGAGGAAATAATAACGAAGGAAATATTAAAATAATGCAGTTGATTATACTTCAAAAAAGGTAAAATAAGAGAAATGAAAATAAAATAATACAAAATCAAGCACCTGGCTTTGATCAACCACTGGGAAATTTTTCCAAGAAACCATCCTTTTATAAAACAATCTGTTTAAAAATACAGAAAAGGATATAGTACCAAATGCATTTTATGAGGTAAGTATGGCTGATATTTAAATGCAACAATATCAATAAAGAAAAGTATAGGTTTTATGGAGATAAGAATTCTAAACACCATTTTAACAGGGACTATAGTACAAAAAACCTGCTGTGAGCTAGGTATAAAGATGTTATAACCTTAGAAACACTTTTAATATATCATTTTAAAGGATAAAGTATAAAAATTCTATTCATTTATGCCTTTGAAACCTGTCTTCACTATCTACTATGTATCAGGCACTGTCATAGGCACTGGGGGTAAACCAGCAAAGAAGACAAGGAAAAAACCCTGCTTGCTTGGAGCTTCCACAGTCATGAGGGAGAGATGAGTCAGGCAATAACTTACTGGAACAGTTCTTATATGCTGACAAGTGCCCTGGCAGAAACAAGGTGGGATGATAAGATGGTGATCAAAGCTGTGCAGTTACAGTAGATAGGGTTACCAGGGAAAGTCTCTGTGGGGATGTTTTAGCTGAGGCGTGGTGCTTCCAAAGATAGAAAACATTTCATAAAATTGAAAACTTCCACTGGTTAAAGAAATTGATTAAAAGTGATAAATTTGATGAATTTATCAAAACATGGATATACCTAGAAGAAATCACACTAGCAAAAACGAGTCAGAAAAAAAAGACAGAAACCAAATGGTTTCACTAATATATGGACAACCAAATGAAAGTACACAACGGGAGGGTTGGGGACCTGCCGGAATGGTCAGGGAGGGAAGGTGGTGGGTGACCCCCAGAGATTAAAATGATGTGAAATATATATATATATATATATATATATATATATATATATATATATATATATTTAAAAAAACAAAATAAAAAGTCATGGAGTATTTTCCTTTTTTTTTTTTGTATTTTCCTTCTTAATAGGATCATTATATACACCTACAATTAAGAACCAGAGACACTGGGGGCACTCTTAAAAAAATAAATATGAAAGAAAGTCTCTGTTATCTGTCTTAATTAAATTTGTAGTAAAATGAGATTGAAAAAGAAAAAAGCTGAGTTATAAATATGTTGGAGGAAGAAATTAAAAAAATATTGCTTCTCTCAAATGACAGGATTTTATATAAAGAAGTCCAAGGCATCAGCCCAACATTCATTAAAAATAATAAATAGGCTCAGTAAAGTTTTATAAATGACAAAAGTCAGATGGGTTCCTAATGAGTTACACAAAGCCAGACAATATAATGAAAATAGAGATTTACAATAATGACAAAATATTAAATGCTTGCTTATTCACTTAATTTGAGAATAAAGCTATACTGAGAGAGAATTATAAAGTACCAATGGGAAAAGCGAAGGAAGACATGAGTAAAGGATGCTATTTCCTGAGAAGAAACAACGTTTGAGAGAGCAAATGTTACAAAAATAGATAGGCTTACATATAAATTCAATGCAGCACAAATGAAAGCCACTGAGAAAAGTTTTATAGACTTCAACAGGTTGTTAGGAAAATCCTTCTGGAAGAATGCTCTGATGATTGGCTCATTCTTTAAGATTTAAAATGAATTATCAAAGCTACATGTTTGGTTTTTAAATGCTCCAGGAAATACTAATATTCCAGAATAGATCTGATTACCACAGTATTGAAATGTATTCAGAATTGAGGAAAAATAAAAATGCGGTATCCAGATACATGTATCCCCCACTTTCTGAACGTTCACATTACACCGCTTAACATTTATATTTTTTATTTTATATTTATATATTTTATATATTATACATTATATATACATCACATATTTATATACATTAGACATTTATCTATTAATAATGTATACATTATACAATATATATTTTATTTTGCATTTTATAATTTATATTATTTGTTAATCAAGAAAATCCAAAAAGTCAAAAGGCAAAAAGCAAAACGCAGGTCAATTTCTTTTGAAGTAATTGTTCTAGAGGCAGAGTGTCCCTGAGGGCAAGTGTGGCCCCATCACGCTCTTTCCCAAGGACCTGCTTTATACAGGCTGTGTATTTGTGACATCATTCCTGCTTTTACTCTGCTAGTGTTACTTTGGATTTTAAGTGTTATTTTGTATGAGGTGGTAGATTAGTTTTTGGGTCTGAAAGCACTAAAAAATCTTTCCATAGAATTAATGGTAGTTGGTATTTGCTTTACACCATTTTGACTTAAGAAAAGTTTCATAGGAAATCTGTACCACTAAAAAGTTGTCCCCAAAGAAGGCACTACATACAATTAAATACCCTATAAAAATGGCTAGTCCCCCTAGAAATGAAAGAATAGATGTAAAGTGTTATTATACATCTTATAAACTAGGGAAGGAAAGATTAAAATGATAAAATATGATGTTTGTGAAGCTGTGAATTAGGTACAGTTTCACATTGCTAGTAGAACTAGAAAGTAATTTGTTTTCAGAAAAAGCAGTCTCCTGGTATTTGACATACATTTTTTTCCTATGAGTCTTTTTTTATTTTACTTTTTTAAATTGATTGCATATATATATATATATTTTTTTTACACCATTGTCTACCCCGAGGTTCTCCCACTACCATATCACCGTGAGTCATCATCTTAATCTCTTGTGCCCATCTGTCTCCTGATTTTACCCCCTCCCCCTCTCTTGCTTTATGCTTTTGTTATGCTAACAGTTTTAAATTTTCCTTGTCTTTTTGTTTGTTTTCCATATATCCCGCATATATGTGAGTGTTGTTTTCCCTATATCCTGCATATAGGTGAGATCATTGAGTATTTCTCTTTATTTTTCTGGCTTATTTCTGCGAACATGATTCCTTCTTGGTCCATCCATGTTGTCACAAATGCATCAAATTTATCTTTTTTGATTTATGAATAATAGTTCATGTGTACATATACATATACCACAACTTTCTGGTCCATTTGTCTGTTTGGGGGCATTTGGATTGTTTCCATATTCTGGCCATAGGAAATAGTGCTGCAATAAACATCCAAGTACAGGTGTTCTTCTGAATTAGTGTTTTTATATCCTGGGTAGATTCCCAGAAGTGGGATTGCTGGGTCAAATGGTAGCTCCATTTTCAGTAGTTTGAGGATCCTCCACACAGCTTTCCATAGTGGCTGAACCTATTCACATTCCCTCAAGCCATGTAAAAGTGTTTTTTTCCTCCACATTCATGCCAGCACTTGTCCATTTTTTTGGTTGCAGATCATTCTTACCTGTGTAAGGTGGTATCTCATTGTGGTTTTGATTTGCATTTCCCTGATGATAAGTGATGTGGAGGATTTTTTCATATGCCTATTGGCCACTTGTATTTCTCCTTTGGAGATGTTTCTTTAAGCTCTTCTCCCCCATTTTTAACCGGGCTTTTCCCTTCACTGTTGTTAAGTTGTGTGAGTTCTTTGTGGCTCTTTGGTATCAGACGCCTGTCAGTTGAGTGGAGTGCAAAAAGTTTTTCCCATTTGGTTGGGTTTTGACATACTTTTTGATCCATTTGTCCTGCTTTGAAGATTATTCTTTACAAAAATAATCTGTGGCACCAGTAATATTTATAAAGACATTGATGTTCATAATTTTGAAAAATGTGAAACAATTAAACCCTCCCCATTCAACACACAGAAAATAAGGTACTAACTAAGCAAAGTAGGGGACAGGGATAGAGCCATGATGCAATTTATTTTTGCAATGCAAAATGACAAGTGGATGGGTGTACTTTGAGAAAACTCCCCAAGGTCTACAGCAATATGGGCATTTCAATAAAAAATGATTTTTTAGAAAGGCAAATACATAAAGTAGGTCAATACAGCAAGGAAGAGGTATGAGAAGTGATACATGGCAAATGATAAAGTATAACACAAACTATTGGGTACTCAGTAGCTACAAATATAAGAATAATATATGTGTAAGCATTAATCCAGCATGAAGTGGATTGGGGTGAAGCTATATTTATGCTTGTTTCCTTTTTAAAAGAGCAGCTTTATTGAGATGTAATTCACATACCATAAAGTTCACCCTTTTAGAGTGGACAGTTCAGTGGGTTTTAGTACAAAGTTGTACAGCAATTGCCACCATCTAATTTTTCATTTTGGATGAATATTTATGACAACCTCAGATAGAAACCCTTACCCATTAAGCAGTCATTGCTCATTTCTCTTTTCACCCAGACACTGACAACCACTAATTTAAGTTTAATAGGTAGATCCATAGATCTATATTTTGGACTTTTCATATAAATGCAATCATAAACTCACGGTCTTTTGGAGCAGATTTCTTATGGATAACATGTTTTCAATGTTTATCCATGTTGTAACATGTACTAGAACTTTGTTTCTTTTTATGGCTGAATAAAATTCCATTGTGAGGCTGTATACTACATTTCATCTATTCATTTACAAGTTGATCAATAATTGGATTGTTTCTACATTTTTGTTGTTTAATCAACATCTTTAATTTTTCCAACTTTATTGTTACAGAAGACAAATAAGACTTGTGTTTAAGATGTACAACTTAATTTGACATAGTATACATTGTGAAAGATTCATCATAATCAAGCTAATTTACATGTCTTATTGCCTCACATAATTATATTTTCTCTGTGTGGTAAGAACACTTAAGATTTACCTTATTAAGCTAAGCACAGTGGCGTGTGCCTTTAATCGCAGCCTACGGAACAAGGCGGGGACTAGGAACTACTTGAGTCTAAGGGTTCGAGACCTGCCTGGGGCAACATAGCAAGACCTAGTCCCAAAGAATAGCTGGGCGTGGTGGTGCACACCTGTAATCCCAGCTACCTGGGAAGCTGAGGCTGGGGATTGCTTGAGTCTGTGGTACCCCAGGAGATGTGAACCTGAGGTTCCTGGGGCAAAATAGAGAGACCTAGTCTCAAAAAAAACATTACCTATTTACAAATTCTTAGCATATGATGTAATAATAGTAACTGTTGTTGCATTATTTTATATATTATATATATATATTACTATTATATATATTTGAGTTCCGAATTTATTCATCTTCTAAACAACAAACAAATGGACAAGAAAAATTTAAAACTGCCAACAGAACTGAAGCATAGAGCAAGAGGTGGGAGGAGAGTAAAACCCGGGAGGAGGAGGACACAAGAGATAAAAATAGTTTATCGGTCATACGATGATGGGAGAACCTTGGGGTAGACAATGATATGTGTGTGTGTGTGTACAATTAATAATACAGATAAAGTTAATTCATCTTCTGTGCTCACACATATACCAAACTTATTCATCTTCAATAACCAAAATTTTTCACCCTTTGACTGAAATTTCTCACCATCTTTCTTCCCTATGCCTCAGAAATGCTGTTCTATTGTTTCCATGAATTTGACATATTTAGATTTCATGTGTAAGTAAACAGTCAGATTCATTCATATTGTCCCAAGTGACCATGTTTCCTTCTTCTTAAAACTGAACATATTCCATTGTGTGTGTCTTTAATTAAAATTTTTTATCCGTTCATCCACTGTTGGGCACATAGATTGTTCCCATATCTTGGCTATTGAGAATGATGCTGCAATGAGTATGGGAGTGCAGATACTACTTTGAGATACCAATTTAATTTCCCTTGAATGTATACCCAGAAGTAAGATTGTTTTTCATTTGGAAGACACTCCGAACAGTTTTATACTAGCTACGCCAGTTTACCTTTCCACTAATAGTACACAAGTGTCCCTTTTCTCCATACCCTCAGGAGCATTTCTTATCTGTTGTCTTACTATTAGAGGGCAAAGGGAGGGGCACACTGGGACCCCCAAGTCTGCCAGCTCTAAATAGGTTCTGCCATCTGCTGCATCAAGACAAAACATACTTTAGTGCATTAGACCTTCAATAGAAAACAACTTTAATAGAATTAGTGGGCAATAAAGAGAAGAGAAAGAAGATAGCTAAAGTTGTTTACAATTAAACACCCCAAATTACCCATCCCCTTGTGGGGAAATGCCCAGCCAAACAAGGTTGACCCAAAGCAGGGCGGTGGAGGCCCAGAAACTTGCTACAAGTCTGATGGGGACCCATCAGAAAGGTAGAATGGGCCAGGCACTTCTGGAAGGAAAGGAACGAACTCAAAACCCATGTCAAGATAAAGGCTGCCACTGTCAACCTCACCACGGGTCTCTCACCCACATCTCTACGCCTCTTTCTTGCATCTCCTTCCATGTCCCCCAAGTCCCTGGTATGAGTCCAAGGTGGAGAAGCAAGTATAGCTTCTTCATGTGTCTCTATGCCATGTGACTCCTCTGGGTCTCCTTCCCTTCCTTTCTCCCTCCCTCCTTCCCTCCTTTCCTCTCATCTTTCTTCCCTCCCTCCTTTCTCCCAGTCTTATCTGGCTTATTCCTGCCCAGCTCCACCATCATTAGGGTGGGACAAGGAACCTGAAACCTCCCCTTTCCCTGGGAATTACCCGGTACATATTACTGACAGTCATCCCACCAAGTATGAAGTGATATCTTTTCTTCCTTTTTCTTTTTTCTGAGACTAGGTCTTGCTATTTTTGCCTGTGGAACCACATGCTCATATTGCCCAAGGTACCACAGACTCAAGCAATCCCCAGCTTCAGCTCCCCAAGTAGCTGGGATTACAGGCGTGCACCACCACACCCAGCTATTTTTTTGGGTCTAGGTCTCGCTACGTGCCCCCAGAGGGACTCAAACCACGATCCCTGGCCCCGGCCGCAGCTTCCTAGGCTGCCGCTTACAGGCATGTGCGACCATGCCCAGCCTTGAAGTGCTATCTTAATGTGGTTTTGATGAGCACCTTTTCATGCATGTATTTGCCATCTGTATGTCTTCTTTTGGGAAATCTCTGTTCAGGTCTTTGGCCATTTAAAAATTGGGTTGTCTGTTTCTTGCTATCAAATTGCACGAATTTCTTATATACTGTGGATTAATTCTACTTTTTAGTCATTATGAATAATGAACATCCACGTGAGCTTTTGCTTTAATATGTACTTTTACTTCTCTGGCAAACAAATCTGGGAATGGAATTAATGGGTCACATGATAACTCAGTTTAATTGTTTGAGGAACTGCTAGGCTGTTTTCCAAAATGGCTGTACCATTCTCCATCCCCAATAACAATATCGGAGGGTTCTAATTCCTCTACCTCCTAGCAACATTTATCATTTTTATTATAATCAATGCTAAAGTTATCAGAATAGGTGTGAAATGGTACATCATCGTTTGACTTGCAGTTTCCTAATGACTAGTGATGCTGAGCATCTTTTGAGGTACCAATTGGCCACATGCAGATCATATTTGGGGAAATGACTATTCAGATCTTTTGTTTATGGATCGTTGGGTAGAATACATTTTTACTGCTACATTGGAAGAGGTCTTCATATACACTGGATGCTTTGCCCTTATGCAAATAAATGAGCTTCAAATATTTCCTCCATTTCTCCAGGTTCGCATCACACATTCTTGATAAGCTTTCACAGCACAAGTTTTAAATTTTGATGAAGTCCAATTAATTTATGCTCATTTCTTTCGGTGCAGTTGTTGATGCTCCAATTAAATGAATTTCGGGCATGTAAAATGTATAGAAAGGAGGGGTTGCTGGCAGGAACAAGGTACGGTGATTAGGGACAACATCCTGATATTGCATTAGAAGTTGTTTAGTTCTGACCTTTTCCTGAGCCACAAATGAGAATTTCGGTTGTCAAGATGGATTCGTTAGCTTATTTCATTTGTTCATTAAACAAATATTCTGGATACTACTACATGCTGAGCCTTTTGCTACACAACTTGGATAACAAAAAGGAAAGCAGATGGTCCCTGACTTCAAGGAGCTGTCAAAGTGGAATGGGTGGGTAAGGTGTGTAGCTTCAGAATTGCAATGATAGGTATCACGATGAGAACCACATAAGGGGCTTATGGAAGAGTTCAGATTACTGAGAACACATCTGGTTGGGGTTTTCATAAATGTTAGTTTGGCTGAAGACATTTTAAACCATGGGAAAAAAAAAACAACCACCACTAAATCAAGAAGAAATCCATAACCACTGAGTAAACAACAGCAAAAGGAATGCTGAAATGGGGGATGGGGGGGTTGTTCCTAGATGCTGTCTAAATTTACACAATACAGAACTGCTGCTTTTTTCTAAAATACCCTTCATTCTGATCTGTATGTCTGAATTGGCACAGCTAGGTATGTATCATTTTGCTTTCTGCTAATGAAAGATAACCTATCCGTAAATAAAAAATCTTCTTTATTTTAAAGTTACCACTGGCATCTTCTGAATTTGTGTCTTAAAATGTTTTCCTAGCTTTCTAGTAATTGAAACTTATATACTGTTGCAAACTAATGGTACCACAATACATTTAAAGAAAAAAAAGCTCTCTATGAATGAAAGCTAATGAACGTCTGGAGTTCAAATATTCATTCAACAACTAATGGGCCCCTGTGGGTCAGACACCATAGGAAGAGAAAAAAACATGAACAAGAGAAGCTTCAAGCTTGAATTTGGGGTAGATTTAGTACTGGAGATTATGGAGCTAGCAGGAAAAAGTTCAAGTGTAAGTATGGACAAAAGAAAGAGATAAAGTCTTTGAGAAATGGAAAGACTAGGCAAGCTGGCATAGGGACGGAGCAGTTATGGGGCAGGGAATCTGGAACAGAACAATCCAGAAGCCATGGCAATGGTGTGGGACATGAACAAATTTCTATTTTAGATTACCTGGCAGCTGTGAGAATACATAGGAAGGAAACAAGACAGGAGGCTGGGAAAATTTTTGCATTGAATTCTAAGCAAAATGACAATACCTGAGAGGCACAGCAACAGAATAGAGAGAAATGTGTGGATTTGAGAAGTTATTTAAGACAGGATAATTGATTGGATGTAGCAGGTGAGAAAGCATTATTAGTCAGGGTTCTCCAGAGAAACAACAAATAGAACACATGCAGACATACAGGAATTGGATACAGAAATTGGTTGCAGGAATTGATTCACATGGCTATGGGGCTAATACATGCCACAAAATGCAACCCGCAAGTTGGGGTACCAGAGAGGATGGTGGTATAATTCAGTTCAAGGCTGAAGTCTGAGAACCAGAAGCTCTAACGTCTAAGGGCAGAAGATGGACTTCCTTTGGCTTTTGTTCAATTGAGGATCTCAAAGCATTGAATGATGCCCTCCCCCAATTGGTGAGGACAGATCTCTTTCCTCAGTCTACCGCTTCAAATGTCAATGTCTTTCTGAAAGACCCTCAAAAATGCACACAGAACTAAGCTTTGGCCAGCTATCTGGGCATCCCTTAGCCTGCTGAAGTTGACACATAAAATTAAGGGAGGGTGGGGTTAGGAGGGGAGGGGAAGGGAGGTGAGGAGAGGAGAGGGGAAGCAGGAGATGAGACAAGAAGAGAAGGGTTCACAAGGAGGTCTCCTGAAAGCACTTGTCAGAGCACTCGGTGAGACACAAAGATGTTTCTCATCTAGTTCCTGTCCTCATATTCCTCAAACAGGCAGCGTTGCTAACACAGATGTCTTTGTGTGAATTAGAAAGGTGCTTCCAGTTTCTGTTTCTCTTCTTTTCCCCTTAATAAGCTTTTTCTCATATCTCTCCCAAATTTAAAAAAAAAAAAAAAAAAGGGAAGATCCTTCCTCCAAGAATAACTTATTAAAATAAGACAGCACTGGAGCTTGCTACAGCAAGGGACTCTTCCTTTTATGGGCGATTTCTCTATAACATCAATACTATTGGGTACATTTAACTCATAGTAGAACGTCTTTCAAAGTTGGGGGTCAGTCCTCTCTAACTGCTGCTGTTTTGTTATCTACATTTCTATTATATTCTAGCTGCTTTGTTGTCATTTCTACACTGTTCACATCATCTTCACAGGAGTAGTTTTCAACCTCAAGAAAGCAATTTCTTTGCTCATCCATAGGAAGCAACTTCTCATCTGGTAACTTTTATCATGAACTTGTAGCAATTTAGTCTAGTCACAAGTTCCACTCTAGTTCCCTTGCTATTTGCACCATATCTTCAGTTACTTCCTCCACTCAAGTCTTGACTCCCGCAAAGTCATCCATGAATGAGGCATCAACTTCAAGACTCCTGTTAATGTTGATATTTTTACCTCTCCCCAATAATCCCAAATGTACCTAATGCTATCTAGAATAGAGAATTCATTCCAGAAAGTTTTCATTTTACATTAACCAGAGGGTGCACTTTCTATTGCATCGATAAATTTATTTATTTTTTAAGAGACTAGGTCTTGCTATGTTGCCCATGGTTGTCTCGAACCCGTGGACTCAAGTGATCCCCAGCCTCAGGCTCCCAGGTAACTGGGATTACAGGCGTGTGCCACCACACTGGGCCTGTAAATTTCTTTCTTTCTTTCTTTCTTTCTTTCTTTTTTTTTTTGAGACTAGGTCTCGCTATTTTTGCCTATGGAACTGCAGGCTCTCGTTGCCCGGAGTACCACAGACTCAAGCAATCCCCAGCCTCAGCTTCCCAGGTAGCTAGGATTACAGGTGTGCGCCACCACACCCAGCTATTTTTTTGGAACTAGGTCTCGCTACGGGTCCCAGGTGGGACTCGAACCGCGATCCCTAGCCCCGGCCGCTTCATAGGCTGAAGCTTACAGGCACGAGCCACCGTGCCCGGAGTTTTAAATTTATTTCTTAAATAAAACTTGAAAATCAAAATTATTCCTTGATCTACAGGCTGAAGAATGGGTGTTGTGGTAGCAGGCATGAAAACAACATGAATCTCCTGGTACTTGTCCATCAGAGCTCTTGGTCAAATAGATACATTGTACTCGCCAGCACTTGTTGTCCGTTCTTTGGATGTGGGCCATTCTTACTGGTGTAAGGTGGTATCTCATTGTGGTTTTGATTTGCATTTCCCTTATTACTAGCGATGTTGAGCAATTTTTCATGTGCCTGTTGGCTGGGGATGTGGAGAGAAAGGAACACTACTACACTGCTGGTGGGAATGTAAACTAGTCCAACCACTATGGAAAGCTGTGTGGAGGACCCTCAATTTAATGAAAATGGAACTACCATTTGACCCAGCAATTGCTCTCTTGGGAATTTACCCAAAAGAGACCTCAATGTGGGTACAAAGGGACACCTGTGCTCAGATGTTTACTGCAGCACAATGCATAATTGCAAGGATATGGAAGCAACCTAAATGCCCCAAAACAGATGACTGGATGAAAAAAATGTGGTATATATACACGATGGAATATTACTCATCAATTAAAAATGACAAATTCGACGAATTTATAACAACATGGATGTACTTAGAAGAAATCATATTAGCAGAAACAAGTCATAAAGAAAAAGACAGAAACCAAATGGTTTCACTAATATATGGGATATAGTGAAAAAATGAACAAAAGACTTGAAGAAAAGTCAAAACAAGCTAAGCACCAAACTGAAGTGCACAACTTTGAGCAGGAGGG
>PVHY01008607.1:0-60637 GCA_004024945.1 Uropsilus gracilis
GAGAACATGAAGACATTAATTCAAAAGGACACATGTACACGCATGTTCATTGCAGCCCTGTTTACAGTTGCAAAGAATTGGAAACAAACCAAATGCCCCCAAACGGATGATTGGCTAAAAAAAAATGTGGTACATATACACGATGGAATACTACGCATCCATCAAGGAGGACAAACACATGTCATTTGCAGCAACCTGGTTGGAACTAGAAAGAGTCATATTGGCAGAAATAAGCCAAAAAGAAAAAGAGAAGTACAGGATGGTCTCACTTATATGAGGGATATAGGGAAAATCAAACAAACAAATAAAAAATGAAAAAAACCAATGGGACTGAACCATGGAACGAGAGAGGAGGAGGGGAAAGGTAGGGGAGGTGAAGAGCACAAAAGATCAGGATAGTCAACAAATGTTAGTGAAGTGGGAAAGCCCCAGGGTAAAAAAAAAATTAAAAAAATAAAACAACAACAACAACAACAAAACCACACACACACTTACCATATATCGGAAGACAACAACAGGCCAAACAACCAACAACTAAACATCAACTTAACCAAACAACAATTTGCAGAATGGGAGGAGTGACTGAAATGGGGGATACAGAGGGGGGAATATGGAGGGAGGAGGAAGGGGGATACAGAGGGGGATATGGAGGGAGGAGGAGGGATCAATTAATGCACAATTGTGACAAATCAATGAAATGAATTAAAAAAATAAATACAAGCTATTATAATGACTTTAAAGTTATATAAATGTACATTATCAAGTAATTTTACATGACTGTATATATTTTATTGTAACCATTTATATTATCTATTTTTTTGGCTTTTAAAATTACTAAACTAAGAATGTTAATAATTTGGCTGTGAGGTTAAATTAGGGGAAAGTTTTTAAACTTTGCAATGTGACACCAACCTGACAAAAGTGTCTGTTAACCTTTTAGTTTTAACACACTAATTACTTCTGTTAATTTGATAGCTACTATTTTTCCTGGCCTTTTTTGTTTGTTTGTTTGTTTGTTTGTTTGTTTGTTTGTTTGTTTAAGTCAGAGAAAAAGAAAAACCTTTAAAAGTACCTTAGACTGTGAATTTGTTATGACCTTACTAGGTAATTTTAAATTAATATTTTAGCCCAAATAAGTATGTTGTTATGTATTTTAAAGTACATTTTAATTTTGATGTACAATATTCACATGAATAACGTAGTTACCAGAAATTTATACCTTTATATTCTAATATTTTTTAAGAACATATTTATAAACTTATAAGATTGATTACTTTTTAACCTTGATAATGTTGTTATTAAGTTAAGAAAATCCATTTTAACAAATGATTTAGGAAGGCATAGGGATTGAGAACAAAGAAAGTCAACCCCCTTTCCTACAGACACTAGTCTTAGTGACCCAAAGATGTGTAAAGTTTTTGTTTTTTGTGGTGTAAAATTGAAACCTGGTGAAAAGAAAAAAAGCTTTTTGATTTAAACTTAACATACCTATGCCTGCTTCTCCCTAGGAAGCAGGCTGTAAACATTTCATTACCATTTTCACCGTTCACCTTATTGAACGCAAAAATCAGCTGCCAGCTTCCCTCAGCTTTCTTCCCCTCTTTCAGACCTAAAAAGAAAAACTTAGAAACATAGTTTAAACTTTAGACTAGTTTGCCTCAATTTACCTCTTTTAAACTTCCATGGGTTATTTCCACCATCCCCAGCCTTCTCAACCAAAATCCCAAGTCAAAGCAAGGCTCTCAGAGTGCAGACTAATTTATTCCTAACAAAGCGATTTCCTAATTACTACAAAAGAAACATATAAGTAAAACTCCGATTACTTTAACATTGTCCTAAACCTTTCTCAACATTGTCCAAAATCCTTTACCCAGATTGTCCAAAAATGCTCAGTCTCTCAGTCCTGATCATATCACCAAAATCAGCCAGTCAGATTTCATCTCCAGATCCTCAAAGACATATTCCTTTGGTGTGCTCCTCCTTCTCTTCCATGCTGTCTTCTTGTACAAGCTTCATGGTACCAGAACCAGAAAAGTTTACTTTCTTTTCAGGCCTAACTTTTGCATGGCCTCTTCCATACACAAGTCAAACTCAGCAAAACAAACTCCAACACGGAGTTCAAATTTGCAAACTCCTTAACTTCCTTTAACACACGTTCCTAGCCTGGGTCCGCCAAAGGCTGCAGGCCCCAGGCCTTGGCCACAGGCCAAGCTCACATGGCACATGGCCAAGCTCACATGGCTCGCATCTTCATTCCACAAAATGGCAGAAACCAAACCTGAATCTGAATCTCCATTCCCATTTTCCCCTTTCTTTGTTTCAAACTTCTTTATATATTCTTTCTGTTTTTCCTGCCTTCCAGGAACAGCTCCTGAATTATTACATTACAAAGAAAAAAACCTGTTTTACTTCTTCCTCCTCCCCCTTGTATCTTTCTGAAAAGAAATTCTAATTAAGGCAACTCTCACATTTTAATATATTTCCTTGAAATCTGCAATCTTAAAGAGGAGACAATGACATGGGGGGGGCACTATCAAAATTAGAAAAAGGAATTTTAGACTACTAGTTACATTTTTTGTCTTTGCAATGTAAAAACTGATAACAAGTTAGTCTACTAGGCTACCTAAATGTCCCTGTGTGGGGGATGGGTTACTTTGTAACAACATTAAAAAAAAATTTAAGAAGTAATTTTGAGAACTAAAACATTTTGACAGTATTTTTTTAAAAGAAATGTTAATAGGCAAACAGTTAAAAAAAATCAAGGAGGTTTTAGTGTCATAGGTTTTTTTAAAAAGTCATTATTATATTGCTAAAAATTTTAAGATTATGTATAAATTAGGATTTTGTTATACTTATTTTAAAGTCACCTTTATGTTTATAAAATGTTTTAATAATTTTTTACTGTTGTCATATAATTACGCTAAAACAAAATGATTATAGATGTAATGTTTTTAAAACTTTTAAGAATATTTTGAAATTAAAATTATTGTCCTACATAATTATATTAAATAAAACTGATCGGTTGAAAAAAAAAAACAAATGATCACAGATTTAACTTTTTAAAGAACTGTTTAAGTTAAATGTGTTTTTTTAAGTAAGTTAAATGTATCTAATTTTAAAGCACTTTAAACAAAATATTTTTGCAGTAACTGCAGATAATTTTTTAACTAATAATATATAGCTGATATTAGTTTTTAATGTGGGGTTCAAACCCACAACATTGAGATTAAAAAGGTCACGTGTTACCTGCTATACTAGTTAAGCAGCTCGTTGTTACCATTTAACTTATAGGAACATAAAATGCACACCAAGAAACATCACAAATATAATAAAAGATGCTAGCACATATTTTTATTGCTGATACCAATCACCTATGAAACTACCACATTTTTTATTAAAAGTTAATTTATGGTTATGAAACAGGGTGATCGAAAAAAAGGATTTTTAACTTGAGTTCAGAACCTCTTAGGGAAAAAAAATTAAGAACACAGTCTAAACTTTTTTTACTAATTTGTTTTAATTTACTGTTTTTTTAAGTTTTGTGGGTTTTTTGTATAATGTCTAACTTTTTTACCAAAATTTGAAGTTAAAAACAAGATTTTTAAGAGTGTAGACTAATTTATAACAAAGTGATTTTTTAATTTATATAAAAAGAAATATATTAAAAAAAACTTTACTACTAGTGTGTATAAAATTAAGTTGACTTTAAATTACATTTTAGACATTTTTTTAATACCAGATACAAGGACTTTGTACGTGTTACCATGTTTTGTTAGATATTGTGAAAGATAACTACAGTTAGTTGATTTTAACCATCTTAGAAAATCTCCTACATTAACTAATTGTTTTGTGGGACTTTTTTTTAACAAACTATTGTAATGACCACAGGCCTTTAAAAGTTATTTTTTGAATGATTGACCTTTTATGTGGCTTTTGTTTAAAGTTTTTTTACTTAGAATGTATCCTTTATTGTTTTTTTCCTTTTTCAGAGGCATGGTGTTAGCACAAATTTAATCTTATCTTGAAAACTAGAGTGAATGATATTAGGATAGACTATCAGTCTTTGATTAGAAATGTTTTTGGTATTGATTAAACCACAATATCTTGAGGGAACTAAGTTGGATTTTTTAGTTTGAATAAGTAGTAGCAGTTTTTAAGAAAGATCACAACTTTTTTTTTAAGAGACATTTAGGTTAGAAATCTCTGATTTTAGGAAGAGCTATGTTGAGCTGGCTGTAACATTTGAATAGGCAATGCTGTGGGGGGGGGGCAGTGACTGTGAGCTCACATGTCCTAGGGGAAAAAAAAAACTGTGAAACTGTGGGCACTGAGTAGCTTTGGTGCAGCAGCAGCCACTCTTGGCAGAAACTTTGTCTGAGTGTTAACTTTAAGAGTTAGCTCTTTGTAGTGGAGTAGTTTGTAAAAGCTGTGAAAGCTTTTTACAGGATGACTACTTTAACTTAAGAGTTGGCCTATTTATAACTTGAGTTATTATTTTTATACACTTATTAATACTGCCTTTTTGGTAATTTTTTAGAAACTAATTTTACTTTAGAATTAGTTCTATCATATACCAGACTGTAAATTAAAGCATTTTTGGCTTTTTTATTTTGGCCTTTTTGTTTTACTACATTGTACACTTTATCACAAAATTGTGTGAAAATTTTATTAGTATTTCGACGTTGTCTTTGTATTTTATTTTTTTCTAGAATGTGCTGCCATTTGTTTTTGGCAGGCTGTCTTTTTTGATTAGAATGGACTTAGTTATTTAGAGACTTTTTGATAAGATTATTTTTCTTAACTATGTTACACAGCATTGTTTTTTAGTTATATTAAGATCATCATTAATATTTTTTACTGTTTTTTTAATGTTGTAGTCATAGTAAGTTCAGGTAAGATCAGGTATGCTGATCTGATAAGACTGCCTCATTTAAAGTTGTCCTGTCCCAGGAACTTAGAAGCTACCTGGCAGGATTTTAAAAACCAGCATGATACTGAAAAGAAAAAAATGCTAGCTCTTGGTAATCTCTTACAATCTCCCAGATACAAGAGTTTATTAGGCCATGTTTCCCTAGTTTAGGGTGAAATTTTAAGAAAAATTATAACCTATATTTTTTATATCCCTTTTAGAATATTTAAAATCCCTTGGCATTTAGCATTTACCATCTTACCTTTACAAAACGTTCATCTCCCTTGAGCTCTTAACACTTGCTTTATAACTTCTATAAAACATTCATTTACCATACCTTCAGTCCCAGAAATTTCTATGCTTCAGGTTTTCTGGCTCTTCTCTCATTCACCATTCATTGACAGCTTTACCTGCCTTTGGTCCTTTCTTGTATAGAGATAAAAGTTAGGTTTGCCAGCCAAATCCAATCTTAATTCCGTAGACAGAATGATTTCCCTCTTACATAGCATGAGGTCACTAAGTCTGAAAGACCTAGGTCAGTTTCTGGTGGCCTTAATGGAGCCACAGTAGCTAGGGAGGTTGGGTGATCCCTGGAAAGGAAAAGAAGAGTAGACAGGCAAGGTAACAAAAATAGGTGAAGCTGCCCCACGTTGGGCACCAGATGTTGAGAGCTGAACGTAGGGTACAAGAGAGGACAGATGAGAGAGATGGATACAAACATAGAGGCTGGATGATGCATACTTTCGTTCAGATCCAGCCTCTATGGTTTTGTCCATCTCTCGTCTGTCCTCTCTTGTACCCTACGTTCATCTCTCAACACCCAAATACCTTAATCTTTTTCAAAGATTTTCACAAAAATGATTTCTCAGTTTTTCTCATTTCCCAAAGAAAGCCTATTCACTAAGGACATCAAGGATAGAGTTTCAGAACAGACTGCATAGGTGTCATCCATTCTGGCTTGGATGATATCCTGATATCAGGTACAGAGTTCAACCTCTCATCTCAATCAAGCTGCTCCAAATGTTCACACTTCTATTTTAAAATTGATCCGCCAGGAAGGGGTGATAAAATAAAATTGATTTGCCATAATATATCTTTGAGATGAAGGTAACTCCTTTTGCAATTGACCTTCCCCATTTTACAAAATAAAAGTGGATTCTGTCCCCAATGTTGAATCTGTCTGTAAAAATCTTGAGTCAACAAAGAGATAATTTGAAATGTATATTAGGATCCATGTTGAGAAACCAAATGACTCTAATGACTAGGTAACAAATCATTCTTCAAGTCTATGATTTTCAAACCTTACCATGGACACAATTGAAAGATCTGATTAAATTGTCAGTTGATAACTTATTGAAACAATCTACAAAGATGAATTATTTTGTGAGTTTAGTATATTATTTGGAAGTAAGTTAAAGATGGAAAGAAATTAAAAATTATTCTACTTTCCCCATATATTCATTCATTACAAACTTTAGTGCTAATGTTGTTGGGGGGGGCAGGTATTTTTACTAAAAATTCTTTTTCCAGCTTTTCCTTAACCAGAGAAAAGCCTCTACCTTGCAGTCTGATACTAACCAGGCAGGAGCCCTTGTTAACCTTTAAGCTTCCAGACTAGTTACCTTTTTTATTCAAATACCTGCTGCTTCCCCAGTCTCTCTCTCCCAAGCCAGAGGAAAAAAAACTTTAAACTGCAGATTCTTTGCCACCAGCAGCCACCTTGCTATGTGATTCCAAAGTCAGACATTTCAAAGTCAGAGCAAACCCTTAAAGTGATCAAACTATTTATTACTAAGAAAGAAAATGACTACCTAAACATGTACTACAAGATAAGCATATAGAAAGAACCCAATTACCCCCAACACAATGCTCAAAACTGTTCTTTAGTATGTGGTCACCTCACCACATGTCCAATGAATCTGAGTTCAGCAGCATGTGTTGAAAAAGCAGGGTGTCCTTCTTTTCCTCCTTTGGCATGTTTTAGCTTCTTCTAAGCATGTGGTCAAAGACATGGTCTATTCTTCTTGCAGTACCCTTCTTATTTTAAGCAGCAGAAAAACTCCAAGGTTCAGGAATTAACATGAAGTCAGTCCATCTTCCTCAGGCCTCTCCAAAAGCATTTGAGTCAAACTAAATAAAACAAGCTCCAACACAATGTTCAAACCTGCAAACTCTTTAGACTCCTTCAGCACACACACTCAACTTGTGCACGTTAAAGCCATGAGTTTACCAGCATGGGCCCTAGGTCACAGGCTCATGCCACCTTGGCCATGCGGCTGGGTTCACATTGTCCTTCCAAAATGTCTGAATCCCGTCTCCTTGTCCTAAGCCCTTTTTATATCCTTCTTTCTTATTTCCTACTCCTTTTTGGGGACAATCTTGTCAATAATCTTATCACAAAAACCTGTACTTCTTCCTCCTTCTCCATCTCAAAGGAAACTATTAATTCTAATCTTGAACTTTGCAATTCTAAAGCAACAGGGAAGTAACTAAATTTTCCTAGCTTTATCAATGTATAGCATCAGCTATATTAATGGCAAGTGCCAACTTGTCATTAAAGCAACAAGAAACTCCTTTTTTTTTTTTTGCTATTATTGCTATGTTAGGGTAGGTAACCTTTAACACTAATATTTCTAGAAACAAGTAAAAGGAAAAGGTTGTTAGCAATGATGCAGGAGTGAACCCCAGGATGACACAGTGTACACCATATTTTAACCACATTCTAGTCATAGAATGTACTCCCAAGACACAGATGCACATGGGTGAGTGAGTGAGAGAGGTGAGTTTATTTAAGAAAGGTGAAATAAAGGATCAGAAATAAAGAAGCTAGAATAAGAGGATATCTTGGACTGGTGAAGTCCATGGTTGGGCAACAGATTACCAATGTGTTTGTCTAGGATACGTGTTTTAAAACATTTTTATGAATAATTAATGAGCCTCAAAAGTCCTTTATTATGATTGGCTATTGTCACTGAGAGGAGGGATTTCTTTTGTGTGGTTCTGGCAGGAACCAGGTGCCATGTACTGAGATCAGGTGGAGGGAGCCCAGGAACTTGACAGAAACTGCCTTGTATCAGGTTAATATCCTTTGTCTCTTCAGATTCCAAGTAGGGAAGTTCCTCAGAATCTCTCTTCCAGTCTAGCATGGTCAGAGAATGACTTTGAAGTTTTAATGTTTTCAGTGACTCTTCTGTCAGTATTCTTTTACTTAGAGGTTCAGTATGCCTATTGCTGTCTGTCCTTGGGGGCAAAGTCCCCCTGTTCCTTAATCTAGTCTCATTAATGATCAATATTTATGATGTGATAAGTAAACAAATAGAGAAAAAAGTTTTTAAATGCATTCCAACTAAAATTTTACCATTTCATATTTAATGCTTATCAAATGTGGTGGTGTATTTATAATATTTTGATAAATTGTGGTTAATATTAAATATAATGACCACTTAATGCAAAATAAATTTGACCTTTAAAATTAATTATTATTTACATAATTATCTGGTAGGGACTACAAGCATAATGTAATAGTTTCTGGTCTGAGAGGCAAACAAACACAGTTATCTTCACGGGCTCCAGGAATCTGATGCCTGAAAGTGTATGTCAAAAGATAAAGAATATTTTACAACTGGTACCCAACTTTTGCATTTATGCAAGTATTAAATTCTGTGTTTCTTTATTCTAGCATCAGTATATCTTTAAATCAGCACAATTTAGAACTAGAAACATTTCCTTTCAATAATAATTACATTCCTAGTACCAATAATTCAGTGTTCCTGAAAGCAAGCAGTCAGGGTATGAGAACCATACCTGCCTTAGGTGATCAGGGAATGAGAACATCAGGGCGGTCAAGAATCAAGTTTACTAATACCAGTACTAATGCAACAGATTTATATCCAAAAGATGAGTACCCCTGACAGGGAATTAAAGGTTTAAATACACTTTACATGTACTGGTGTGTATGGGGGGGTGCAGTAATCATTGGTGATTGTACAAGGCCTGTGTGGCAATGACAGAATGAGGAAGATTCAAGTAGAAACTGGACTGCAAAGCAGTAAACTAAGTCAGTAAGTCATGGGTTGTTTATTTAGACAACCAGGTTGTATTTCTTATGTTACTATGCTTCAGTATGCTTTAGATTTCTCCCACTTTTGATGCTCTAATTGTTGAAGATCATCATCACTACTATCATATTCATTGTAGAGTAGAAGCTGTTATTGTTGCATGTACATTATACAGACAATGGTCTTACAGTCCACCAGCACCTCAGTAAAATTGGAGATGAGCTGAATAACCAATAGTAAGAGACAAAGGAGCAGAAAACATAAAATTGAAAACAAAAGTAGATGAGAAGTCCAAAATGAAGTCTTCATCTCCAGCAGCTACTTCGTGGGTAACTGGTCACAAGAAGGTAACAAATCATAATTACAGTCAGACAAGGTGGCAAGAGAGACAAAAAAATCCGAAACAAAAGTGGACCTATGTTGGATGTCTTGATCTCCTCCAGTGTCATTCATGCATATTCAGCTTCCTGTGTGATGAGAGAAGGACATGTGGGAGATATCTATTTACCAGTTTTCCTATTATCTGTGAAGAATTAATTGAAGGGGTCTCATTGTCTTAAGTCCCCTAGGATAGAGGATAAGAACACTCCATAAACACTCGATGCAAACACAAGAAAAGGCTTTATTGGTAACTAAAGTTAGAGTCCACCTGTAGCCTGGTCCACTGCAACAGCAGTCCATTCAGAGCATAGAGGTTGAAACCCCCCCCCCCATTCTCCAGTGACTATTCTTTTACACAGTTTCAGGGTCTAGAGGAATTTTCTACTGTGGACCCCTTGGTTGATTTATGACTGATGGGTCGTCTTTGGTTGACCCCTCGGAGAAGCAATGTTGTTTTCTTGGAGCTGTAAAGTTTAGTCAGCAGAGTCCTGCAACAAAACTTAGGGCAAAAGGGCATGGAGAGGCTGAGGGGGAGTGAGCTACAGGCTAGCACTCTTAACAGCTATATTCTACATTTCCTCCCCTTTGTCTGAGGGAGTTACAGGCTAACATTCTTATTATATATACTCTACAATTGGTCTAAGCAAGTCCATCCAAGTACTTCAGGAGGCTGAGAGATCACAGCCTGATCTGATGCCACCAGCTTGACCCAACTGTGATGAATCTAAAGAGCAATTTCAGCCACTGCAACTGCTGTAGGAGTAGAGAGAATAATAAGGATCCCTATCAGTGGGGCGTCAGATATTGCTGGTGTCATTTCTTTAACCAGATAGCAGTTCCAGATTTATAATGGTGAACAGGTCCTTCAAGACTCATAGGGAGTCATTCCTCTACTTATTGAGTCAGTTGAAAAAGGACAGAGCTCAACACTTATATCTGTTGGACAATTTTCACATGTCTAATTTGGCTAAGACTACCCTGCAGGGATTGAATTTATGGTAGAGTTGTGGCTGCACATACAGGATCTCAAAGGGGAAAAATTTGCTTATTAGACTAAATTCCTGAGTAAGTCATAGGTAATACCCTGTCCCAATGTAAATGTATCTCTTGGCACAGATTTGCTAACCAATTTTTAAAGAATCCTATTCATTCATTCATAACTCTAGGACTGCTAAGCAGTGGACATTTTTTAAGTAATTCCAAGGTCCTGCACTCCCAGTCAAACAATGTCAGCCCAAAAAGCAGGATCATTATCAAAACAAATAGAAAGTGGAATATCATATCTTGGGAAAATTTCTGAGAAGAACCCTGGCCACCTCACCAGCTGGTTCAGATTGATAAAGAAAGGCTTCAGGTCATCCTGAATATGTATATACCATGACTAGAAGATACCTTGTCCCTTGTGTTTGTGGCAATTTCTGTTAATTTCATTTGGATGTTTTCAAAGAGAAAGTTTCCAACGTGTTAAATATGTGGAGAAACTTGAAGTCCTTGACATGAATGATTTTTTTTTTGGCACATACTCATACCATATCCAATTAGTCTGCATAAGTGCTAAGAGGTCAGAGATATTTAGAGAGAATTGTTTCTAAAGCCTCAGTCCCACATGAGTCTTTTAATGTACTTCCCAGGTGAAGACATCACTCCTTGCTGATGGAAACAGAATGGACGAACTTGTAATTGCTTCCATCCCTCCTTTCAGAAAAAACTGTTTTCCTCCAACCATGTCAATTACTGTTAAGAATAGTGGTGATGTTGATCTAGATAGGGGCAGGTAGTGCAGCAGCTGCAAGGACAATCGCAGTGAAGGTTGCTGGAGACAAATTTTCTTAGAGCAGCTTGTTTGACCTCAGTGTCTGACCTTAAGTATTAACTCCCTGTACTTTAGAGTCTTTTTTTGTTCTATCTGCAATATTTATTTTTATTTAATGATAAAGGGGGTCATTCATTTGGGGGGAGGGGTGTTCAGAGGCATGTCAACAGTTCCACTAGGCCATAATTTAAGATAAAATCAGCAGACCACACTGTATTGGAGTACATGTCTTAGACAATTAAGAATGAGACTTGGCCCAGTGTCCCAGAATCCTCAGGCTGGAAAGGGTTTTTGTGAGTTTTTTATTTTTCATTTATTTTATTATTTATTTTTGCATCATTATATACCCCGGGGTTCTCTCATTTCTTTAACACCTGTTAACCATCTTTCTTAATCTTTTGTGCCCTCCACCTCCCCAGTTTTCTTCCTCCCCCCCTCACTCTATGGTTCAGTTTTTTGGTTATTTCTAATTTTTCTTAGTCATTTGTTTTTTCCTATATCCTTCATATAAGTGAGACCATTCCATATTTCTTTTTCTTTCTGGTTTATTTCTGCTAATATGAGTCCTTCTAACTCCAGCCATGTTGCTGCAAATGACATATTTTTTCCTCCTTGATTGATGCATAGTATTTCATCATGTACAAATACCACCTTTTTTTTTCAGCCATTCATTGGTTTGGGGCCATTTGGGTTGTTCCCATATCTTGGCAATTGTAAACAGAGCTGCAATAAATATGTGCATAAAGTGTTTTCATGTCCTCTGGATAGATTCCCAATAGTGGGATTGCTGGGTTGAATGGTAATTCCACTTTCAATTTTTTGATGGTCCTCCACACAGTCTTCCATAGTGGCTGGACAAGTTTTCAATCCCACCAGCAGTTTAATAAAGTTCCTTTTTCTCCACAAACTTTAGAGTCTTCCTTCCCATATTGATGAGTCAGTCCTTTTTTCTGTGGATAAAGCTCCATGTGTATGGAAGGTAGTGAATACAACCTTTTGATTCTGTATCCATAAACCTGTTGCCAAATGAAAAGTCCATGTTAATGCAATTCATTCTTCTGGGGGAAAGTTCCTGGAAGAATGGAGTGAGCCGCAATAACAGATTGGAGGGTTACTACTGCATACCCACTATGTTTTACACCATCTTGAACAAAACTGCTGCTATTAGTGAAATTGTCCACATGTACTTCTGACAGAGGACAGTTAAGGTAGGTCAGCTAGAGAAAACGCCATCTAATTGTTATAATGCAATCATGTAATGGAGGTTCAGATGTGGTGGGTATGAGGGCAACTGTGTTTAGTTTGGTAACAACTTGCAAATGGATACCTGAGTTTTTACACAGCATGCCTTGGTATTTTGTCATGCATTGATTACTAAGCCAATATTGTCCTTTGTAGTATATTACTGCCACCACTGAATGTGGTAGTTTTCCTAGCACAATTTTTTGAAGTTTTTTCCAGTGTACACTATTGTCTCTTTTTCATAGATTTATTGTTCATTCATGGGCAGGTTTATTTCTGGACTGTATTGTGTTCTATTGGTATTTGTGCCTATTTTTGTATGTATAATTACTTTTTTGATTATAATAGTTTTGTAGTATAGTTTGATGTAGGAAGCATGATATCAACTTTCTTCCCTCTTGTCAGAATTGCTTTGTTTATTCAGGATATCTTAAATTTCAGTAATGTGAATTTCAGTAATATTTGTTCAATTTCTTTGAAAAATGACATTGAAGCCTTGATATAGTTTGCATTGAGTTTATATATTTCTTTGGGTAAGATGGTCATTTTAACTATATTATTTTTCCATTTCATGAGCAAAAAATATCTTTCCAGTTTTTTTGTGTTTCCATTTCTTTGAACAATATCGTGTGTGTGTTTTAATATATATATATATTTTTAATTTTCTTACAACCTTGGTCACATTTGTGTAATTTCTTTCTTCTGTACTGTATTACTTTCTTTTTTAAAGATATTTTTGTGGGAAGAAAGCAAGTTACATAGCTAGGTATACATATTACAATGCCATAATTACAAAATTATAACCAGGCAAAATAACATTATTTACTGATGTGTGATTTAAAAGTTTCAAATACTGCTGGAATGGCAAACATCAGATCCAGTGTACTGACTATTAATTCTGGAAATATGTAATGGGGAATAGGATAGAAGAGATATCCAGAGAGAATGTCAACTAGCTCTGTGATTTTTTTTTAAATTTAATTTAGATTTTTTTAATTTGCATAGATATGTGTATTTATATTTATATTACATTATTGTGTACCCCGGGGCTTTCCCATTTCCTAACACCTGTTAACCATCCTACTCTTTTCTGCCCTTCGCCTCCCCCACTTCTTTCCACTCCTCCTCTCTTGCTCCATTGTTCAGTCGCATTGGATACTTTTATTTTTTCTTTTCTTTCTTTTTTTCACTACCCAAAACTTTATTATTATTTTTTCCCTTTTTTTTTTTTTTGAGACTAGGTCTCGCTATTTTTGCCCATGGAACCACAGGCTCTTGTTGCCCAGGGTACCACAGACTCAAGCAAACCCCAGCCTCAGCTTCCCAGGTAGCTGGGATTACAGGCACGCACCATCACGCCCAGCTATTATTTTGGAACTAGTTCTCACTACGGGCCCCAGGCGGGACTCGAACCGTGATCCCTAGCCCCTGCCGCTTCATAGGCTGAAGCTTACAGGCATGAGCCACCATGCCTGGCTATTATTATTATTTTAAATAATTTATTTATATATATTTCACATCATTTTAGTCCCTGGGGGTCACCCACCACCTCCCTCCCACCAGCTCCAGCTGGTCCCCAGTCTCTGCTTATGTAGTTTCATTTGGTTGACCATATATTAGTGAAATCATTTGGTTTCTGTCCCTTTCTATCTGGCTCGTTTCTGCTAGCATGATTTCTTCTAGGAGCATCCAGGTTTCCATAAATTCATCAAATCTGTCACTTTTAATTGATGAGTAATACTCCATTGTGTATATATACCACATCTTTTTCATCTATTCATCTGTTCTGGGACATTTGGGTTACTTCTATGTCCTTGCAATTATAAATAGTGCTGTAATAAACATCTGAGCACAGTTGTCCTTTTGTACCCACATTAAGGTCTCCTTTGGGTAGATTCCCAGAAGTGCAACTGCTGGGTCGAATGGTAATTCCGTTTTCATTAGTTTGAGGGTCCTCCATACTGCTTTCCATAGTGACTGTACGAGTTTGCATTCCCACCAGCAGTGTAAGAGTGTTCCTTTCTCTCCACATTCACACCAGCACTTGTTGTTGCCTGTTTTTTTGATGTGGGCCATTGTTACTGGTATAAAGTGGTATCTCATTGTGGTTTTGATTTGCATTTCTCTGATTGCTAGTGACATTGAGCAATTTTTCATGTGCCTGTTGGCCATTTGTATTTCCTCTTTGGAGAAGTGTCTTTTTAGTTCTTCTCCCCACTTTTTGATTGGATATGTTGTTTTGTTTTTGTTTAGTTGTGTGAGTTCCTTGTGGATCTCCATTATTAATCCCTTATCACTCTTGTGGAGGGCAAAATTTTTCCCATTTTATTGGGCTTCTTTTAGTTTTTTCTTTTGTCTCTTTTGCTGTACAGAAGCTTTTAAGCTTGATGTAGTCCCATCTGTTTATGTTTCCCTTCAATTTTTTGCCTTCTGCAGATGATTCCAGAAAGGGATTTCTGAATTGTACTATCTGGAGGGTTTTGCCCAAGTTTTCTTCTATGTATGTTATGATTTCAGGTCTGATATCTAAGTCTTTATCCATTTTGAATTAATTTTTGTACATGGTGTGAGAGAGTTGTCTTGGTTCATTTTTTGCATGTCTTAGTCCAGTTTTCCCAGCACAATTTATTGAAGAGGTTATCTTTGTTCCAATGTAAGTTTTTCACTCCTTTGTCAAAGATTAACTGGCTATATATGTGTGGCTTTATTTCTGGACTCTCATTCTGTTCCATTGGTCTGATTGTTGGTTGTTGTACCATTACCATGCTGTTTTAAGTATTATGGCTTTGTAGTATACCTTGAAGTCTGAAATAGTTAGGCCTCCATTCTCTCTTTTATTGGAGAAGAGATTTTTTTGATATTCAAGATCTTTTGCTATTTCATATTAATTTTTTAAATTTTTTTCTATCTCTTTAGGGAATGTTATTGGAATTATTAAAGGGATTGCATTGAATCCATAGATTGCTTTTGGTAGGATGTTAATTCTTCCCATCCATAAGCAAGGAATGTCTTTCCATTTGTTTGTCTTCTTCTATCTCTTTTAGTAGTGTTTTAAAGTTTTCTTTGTATAGTTATTTTATGTGTTTTGTTAGGTTTATTCCCAGGTATTTAATTGTTTTTGGTGCAATGGTAAATGGGATGACTTTTTTAATTTCTTCTTCTGCTTGACTTTTTGTGTATAGGAAGGCTACTGATTTCTGTGTTGATTTTGTAGCCGGCTACTTTACTGAACTGGTTTATTGTTTCAAGAAGTTTTTCTGTGGATTTTTTGGGGTTCTCTACATATAGAATCATATCATCTGCACATAATTATAGCTTCAGTTCCCTTTTCCTACTTGTATACCTTTTATATCTTTCTCTTGCCTTACTGCCCTGGCTAGAACTTCCAATACAATGTTAAAAAGAAATGAAGAGAGTGGGCATCCTTGCCTATTTCCAGATCTTAACTGGAATGATTTTAGTTTTTCCCCATTTAAGATGATGTTTGTGGTAGGTTTGTCATAGATGGCTTTTATTATTTTGAGGTAAGTTCCTTTGATCCCCAGTTTTTCAAGGGCTTTTATCATAAATGGATGCTGGTCTTTGTCAAATGCTTTCTCTGCATCTATTGATATGATCTTGTGATTTTTGTTTTTCTTCTTATTGATGTGGTAGATTATGTTAATTGATTTCTGGATGTTGAATCATCCCTGTGCCCCTGGGATAAATCCTACTTGGTCATGGTGGATAATGCTTTTTATGCATCATTGGATTCGATTTGCTAGTATTTTGTTTAACATTTTTGCATCTGTGTTCATTAGGGAAATTGGTCTATAGCTTTCTTTCTTGGTGCTGTCCTTATTTGGTTTTGGTATGAGTGTGATGTTTGCTTCATATAATGTGTTTGGGAACTTCCCTTCTTTCTCAAATTTTTGGAAGAGTTTTAATAGCATAGGTGTTATTTCTTCTTTGAATGTCATGTAGAATTCATTTGTAAAGCCATCTGGTCCTGGGCTCTTGTTTTTAGGGAGAGTTTTTATGACTGCTTCAATTTCACTGCTTGTGATTGGATTTTTTAGACTCTCTATTTCTTCTTTGTTCAATTTTGGGTAGCTGTATTTTTCCAGGAATTTTTCCATCTCATCCAAGTTGTTGTGCCTATTTCCATATAGATGTTCATAGTGGTTCTGATTATCTTTTGGAATTCTTTTGTGTCTGTGGTGATTTCTCCTTTCTCATTTGTGATTCTATTTATTTGGGCATTTTCTCTTCTTTTCTTTGTGAGCTTTGCAAGGGGTTTGTCAATTTTATCTATTTTTTCAAAGAACCAGCTCGCTCTTTTTTTTGTTGATCTTCTGGATGGTCTTTTTGGTCTCTATGTTATTTATTTCTTCTTTTATTTTTATTATTTCTTGTTTTCTTCTGGGTTTTTGCTTTTCTTGTTCTTTTTCTAATTTTTCGAGTTGGGATATGAGGTTTTTGTTTTGGTTATTTTCTTGGTTATTGATATGGGCCTGTATTGCTATGAACCTTCCTCTTAGATATGCTTTTGCTGAGTTCCAGACATATTGTAATGTTGTGTCTTCTTTGTCATTTGTTTCGAAGTAGGTTTTAATTTCTTCTTTAATGTCTTCTGTTACCCATTCTTTGTTTAGTAGTATATTGCTCGGTCTCCATGTATTGGACACTCTTCTTGCTTTCTCTTCATTGTTAATTTCTATTTTGATGCCTTTATGATCAGAGAAAAAAGTTGGTATAATTTTGATATTTTGTATTTGTTCAGGTTTTCCTTGTGTCCTAATATGTGGTCAATTTTAGAGAAGGATCCATGTGCATTTGAAAAGAAGTTGTATTCTCTTTTTTGGGGGTGCAGTGTCCTGTAGATATCTACTATGTCCATTTGGTCTAGGTCTTCCTTTTAAGCTATTGTGTCCTTGTTTAGCTTTTGTTTTACTGATCTGTCTTTTGGTGAGAGTGGGGTGCCAAACTCTCCTATGACATTTGTGTTTTCACCAATATTTGTTTTCAGTTCTGCTAGTAGCTGTCTTATGAATCTTGGTGCTCCCTCATTTGGTGAATATATGTTGATAATTGTTAAGTCTTTTTGGTGAGTTGAACCATGTACCATTAGGTAGTATCCGTCTTTATTCTTTGTCACTTTTTTATTGTGAAATCTTTATCTGCTATAAGAATGGCTACCCCTGCCTTTTTTTGGGACAGTTCACTTGAAGAATTGTTCTCCATCCTTTCACTTTCAGTCTGTGCTTATCTTTAGGGATTAGATGTGTTTCTTGGAGACAGAAGAATGTTGGGTTCTGTCTTTTGATCCACTCCGCAACTCTGTGTCTTTTGATTGATGGATTTAGTCCATTGACATTTAGAGTGACCATTGATGTGTGGGGTCCTACTGTTGGTTTTCTAGAGGTCATTTTGAAGTTCTGCTTTGGTTTTTGTTATGTATATTCTATTTATTCATCTGAGAGTTTTGGTCCTGAGGCCTCTTCCAATATTTCTTGGAGTGGGGGTTTGGTGGTAGCAAATTATTGGAGACTTTGTCTGAGAATGTTCTAATTTTTCCTTCATACAGGAAGGACAACTTTGCCGGGTACAGTTTTCTTGGCTGGCATGTTTTGTCTTGGAGTTTTTTTAATATGAGGCTCAATTCTCTTCTTGCTTGGAGTGTCTCTTCACAGAAATCTAAGGTCTCTCTAATGGGTTTTCCTTTGTAGATCATCTGTTTCCTCTCTCGTCATTCTCATTATTTTTTCTTTATCTTGAACTCTTGGGAGTTTTACAATTATGTGTCTTGCTGTGGTTTTTCTTTCATTGAATAGTTTGTTGTCCTTTTTGCTTCCTGTGTGTCCATTTTAATTTTGTTCTTTAAGTTTGGGAAGTTCTCTTCTATTATTGCTTTAAAAAGCTTATCATTTCCTATGTCTTTCACTTCTCCTTCTGGGATTCCAATTACTCTTATATTTCCTTTCTTTAAAGTATCCGATAGAGCTCTGATTTTTTCCACTATCCTCTTATTTTGTTTATCACTCTCTTTTTTTCTCTCTTAGTTCTCTCTACTTCTGTGTCCTCCAGTGTGCTGGTTCATTCTTCAATTTATTCTAGTCTGCTTTCATGGCTTTTCCCAGTATTTTTAATGTCTTCTATTGCTCCTCTTTTATACTGCATCTCCTTCATTTTCTTATTTAGGGTTTCTATCTTGTTCTTCTGTTCAACATTGATGATGTTCATTTTGATACATTCCTTTTTATATGTTTCTACTTCTCCTCTTAGCTTGTTGATTGCTTTTATCATTTTGTTTTGGCTGCCAGATGCAAGGTATGGGAAATGAATTGAGGAGAAGAGATTGCCCAGCCATAGCCGGGGGTCAGATGGAGATATGGACCATGAGACAATTTTATTAACAAAAGAAAGGTATATTTATAGGGACATGTGGTGAGGCCTGTTGAATTCCAAAGAAGACAAACAAACCTGGGAGACAATTAACATTCTAAAGTCTAAAAGTTATTAAGGAAGGGGGGGGGTGTAAGCAGGTGGTCGCTGTCTCTGATTAGGAAAGCCAGCAGTGCCAGTGCAGTCTCAGATGGTCATTGCATTAAATCATCCCCACTTTTCTAGGAATGGTTAACGAGAGAGATTTTCCTTATCTCATCTGGAATGACCCTTCTGGTTTGCAAATTGCGCACAGTATGTCCTTCCTTTTTATTCAACATAAGCCAGGAAATTTTTACAGATTGGCTAGATAGGTAGAAAACAGCTTTAACAAGAGAGCAATTATTATTGCTATTACAACATTAGTTTATTTGCTAAGTGAGCTCCCCAATTCAAAGGGTTAAGCCAGGATAGGTCAAGTGGGTTTAGGTGGGGCATAGCTTCAAAGCTATTCAAATGAGATACAACTTCTTACATTTGTTTAGCAAACAGCTGATAGTTTTGAGCAAAGGCAATACGATGCCTTGAATAATTGAGCTTCTGATCTGTAAGAGAGGCAACACAAACATTAGTAAAATTATAGTGACAGCATACGAAAAACAAATATTTAACAGTGGTGGGATCCATGTACACAGAGTCTAAGAGATCCTCCCATGACAGTAAGGCATAGGGGGGGGCACTTTTGCCATGGCCATGGTTGCTTTTCAGTGTTGCAGCTGGGGGGATAACTCCAAGTATCTGGCCCAGTGATAGGTCCTAAACCCTTCATCAGCCAGGCTCTTGATCAAATTTCTTCCCCAATTCCCATCCAGCAGGTTTTTACTAATGGGATGAATTTCCCAAATTTATTCTTGTAAGATTTATAGAAGTCGGGATGAATAAAGCATATAGGTAAATCTCCTGTAGTAATATTGAATGTGATATTTAAAGGTACATTACCTATTACGTCCCAATCATGGGGAACACCTGGCAGTCCCAGAAGTTGAGAACTGTTGGTATATGCCTGAGACTACTTTGTTCCCCAGGTTCTAACCTGAAGCCCTCCTGGGTTAGGTACAACCACCCAGTGTGTAGCAGGCCTTCTTATTGGAGTTGCTGCTGCTGAATTTAGGGTGAGTGCAGCAATCAAGCATACTAATAACACCTCTGGTTTATAAACTTCCATTTCCTGATTTCTCCCCATAGTCTGGGCCTGATCCAAAGCGCCTTTACCATCCCCCATGTCACAGGGTTTTGTACATTCCATGCTCTTCTTCTCCACCCTCGATTGAATTTTAGCCGTTTCATCTGCTCCTGGATGTCAGCAAGGCTTGACCCATCAGAGGGGGATCCATTGTTCTCCATTTTCTGTAACAATACAACAGAACCTCTCTTCTGCCTTATAAGTTGAGCTAGTCCAGACTATTGTTTGGTCAAGGAGTCCTTCTATATTACCATAGGAGCTGGTTTGCTCCTTTTTATTATCATTATCATCATCATCATCATTATTATTACTATATTATACTTCACTGTAACTTAAATTATACTCTTTATTCTTTTTCAAACTTTCAATAGGACAGGTTTTTTAAGATGATAAGCAACATTTTCTATGAAGTTCCAATTCCCCCTTTTTTGTTCAAACAGACTTCTTGATTTAATTAGTATATGTGATACAGTGTGCATGACACCTGAATGTCTTTAGTTGATATTAGCAAACCTAAGTGACAGGACCCTTCTCTACTGATTCCTGTCTGGCAGACATTTCCAAACATTTAACTGTTCACTAGTTAGTATAAAGTGGAGCTAGGTTAAACTGTCTCAGTTCCATAAATGTCTTTTTTACAGTTGATATAACATTAAATTATGCATACACTTTTCCTCATAATTTATAAATTATAGGTATTTTTGACTGATTTTAATCCTGTCAAAAGATCCTTTTATTAACCATTTTGGGACATCTTTTGTACCATAATCCTATACTGTCCTATGAGCTTTTAAAACTTATACCTTTAATGATTATTTTTTCTGTTTTTTGAAAAGCATTGGGACTGTCACAGTCTGTGTCTTTGTGGGTAAATTAACTGGTTTTTCTGGATTCTATGTAAATCTCATCCAGACAGCATAACCTTAAACTCATCTCAATAATCAGAATTAACTATACTAGGGTAGATAGATGGATTTCAACTTAAATTCGTTAAGAGTTGGAACCATTTTTACACATTTCCTCTTAAGTCTTTTGTCTATGTATCCTTGCATTTGAAATAGAGAAGGTGTTTTAGGAATGCATTCTGTAAATCTTTACCAAAATATTTTTTTGTGTCAGCCATCTTACATTTGAATAAGTCATGCAAAGTTAACAACTGAAGGCACGGATGGGATACCTTATATAATTGATTTCTTATGTATTTAGAAATAACAACAGTATTTTTAGGAAACTATGTTTTCAATGTTTTAACTTTATTAATCTTTTAACAAAATTTTTGTTTGAGTTAAGTTTTTAAACTCTAATCACAATTTCATTGATTTTAAGAAACACACTTGACTTTAATGTATCATGTGAAATTAATATGTGTTGATTGGTGGCACATTATAGTTTAACTGAAAGTTTTTTTTTTTAATTTACAACTTTTTTAATGGTTGTTAGACTAATGATAATAAATCTCTAACTTAGGAATGTTAATAGTTTAGTTGTGAGGCTTTCTTTTTTCAAAAAATATCTTTCTTCTAAATCAGGTAAAAGTCTCCAAACCTTGCAATGTGATATTAACCACATTGTTAATCTTTTAGTGTTGTTTATCTTTAGCTTTCACAGACTAATTATCTCTGTTAACCATGTATATCTACTGCTACTGGTTGTCCTGGCTCTCTTTCCCAAGTCAAAGAAAAAAAAAAACTTTTAAAGTGTTTTAAACTGTGGATTTTTTACCAGCTTACTAGGCAATTTCCAAATTAAGATTTTTTAAAGCCAAACCAAGCTTTTATTAAAATGATCAAATTAATTAAACAAAATTAATGTGATATAAGTATGTTTATATTTTTATTGTAATTTGGTTATTTTGTATATTTTTACCATGCAAAAGCAATTAAAGAACTCTGTTGTTAAATTTACTTTCTAAGATTTTAAACCTTTTAAGTTGTATTTTATTTTGTAGTTATAAACAGCTACTAAGACATTAAAAAATTAATTGTTTTTCTTTTTTGCTCTAGTCCAGAGAAATATGTTTTTGGAAGGCATGTATTTTTAAGTATATTTTAATTCTGATGTGAATCATACTACAAGATAAATAAAACCGATCTATCAAAACAAGCAGATATGATGATAATGATTCAGTTTAAACTTTAAGATTTCAGTCCCATACTTTTAAAAAAGTTACTGTCATTAAAACTTTTAAGATTTTGTAGAAATTAGGATTTTATTGTTATATGTTTTCAAAAATAACCTTTCTGCTTTTAAAACTTTGAAGACTTTTTACTGTTGTCCTACATAATTATGTTATCTAAAACAAAATGATTACAGATAGACTATATTACTTTTACACTCTTAAAACTCTTAGAGTTTTTTGGAATTACCACTGTTGTCCTGTATAATTATATTAAATAAAGCTGATCAATTGAAAAAACAAAATGATCACAGATAAAAAACAATTTCCTTTCCAACTTTTTAAAGAACTAACATTTTTAAGTTAAATGTATTTAATTTAAAGGAACTTTCAACAAAGCCCACTTCAACAGTAACTGAAGAATTTTTGAACTAATAATATACAAGTTGATTTTAGTTTCTGCTGTGGGGTTTGAATGCACAATCCTGAGATTAAGTAGTTCATGCTCTAACAACTGAGCTAGCCAGGCAGCTCATTATCATCAATTAAAAGGCTTTAAATATATTTCTTTCTAGTGCTGATTTCAACCCCTATGTAGCCATTGTCTATTAAGTTCACACTGTCCTCACAAATGCTGAGGTTTGATTATTAACAGAAGGCATAGTACAAATAAACTTTTTTTGTCTATGTTATCTAGGATAATTGAAAAGAAGAGGTGGGTGGTGGGTGACCCCCAGGGACTGAAATGATGTCAAATATATTAAAAAAAAAAGAAAAGAAAAGAAGCAATCTTTAGTTTCCTGCTGCCCCCCCCCTTTTTAGCAAATATCAGTGAATCTCATTTACTGAGATTATGTTTTAACTGGCTTTATTTATTTATTTTCAGAGGGGCAGTGTTAATATAAACTTAATCTTATCTTGAAAACCAGAGTGAATGATGTTAGAATAGACTAATCTTGACTAGAGATATTTTTGGTATTGAATAAACTACAATGTTTTGAGGGAACTAAGTTGGATTTTTTAGTTTGAATAAGTGGCAGCAGTTTTTAGGAAAGATCAGAACGTTGTCATTTAAAAGAGACTTTTATGTTAGTAATCCCTGACCTTGGGAAGAGCTATGTTAAGCTGACTGTAACATTTAAATAGGCAATGCTGTAGGGAGGGGTCAGCAGCTGTGAGCTCAACTGTCTCAAGAAGAGAAAAAAAAACTGTGAAACTGTGGGCACTGAGCAGCCTTTTGGTGCAGAGGCAGCTGCTAGTGGCAGAAACTTTGGCTGAGGCTTAACTTTAAGAGTCAACTCTTTGTAGTGGGGCAGTTTGTAAAAGCTGTGAAAGCTCTTTACAGATTGAATACTTTAACTTAAGAGCTGGCCATTTATATTTTGAGTTATTCTTTTTATACTCATATTAATACTGCTTTTTATGTAATTAAAAAAATTTAAGCTAACATTACTTTAGACTTTATTATACACCAAACTGTAAATTACAGCATTTTTACCATTTTGAAATTGGTTTTGTGTTTTATTTTATTTTTTAAATGTGCTGCCATTTGTTACTGGCAGGCTGTCTCTTTTGATAAGAATGGACTTAGTTTTTCAGAGACTTTTTGTTAAGATTATTTTACTTAACTATGTCAGCATATATATATATATATATATATTTGAGTTATATTAAGATCATCTTTAATATTTTTTTCAGTTTTTTGAATGTGTAGTCATGGTAAGTTCTTAACCATCATAAGTATTGCTGATCTGATAAGATTACCTAAGTTAAAGATCTCCAGTCCCAGAAGCTTAAAAGCTACCTGGCAGGACTTTTAAAACCATCATACAGGAAAGAAAAAATGCTAGCTCTGAGTGATCTCTTACACTCTCCTAGATGCCAGAGTTATTAGGTCATGTTTCCCTAGTTTAGGGTAACATTTTAAGAAAAACTATAACCAATGTTTATATCCCTTTTAGAATACTTAACATCCCTTGGCATTTAACATCTACCATATGCTCATCTACCTTTTTCCCCTTTAACCAGGGCGTTTCCCATACCTTCATTTCCGAGATCTCTTTGCGCATTCAGAAATTCTCAGCTCTTTTCCCATTCACGGTTTACAGATGGCTATGGCTTTTACTTGCCTTTATTCTTTTCTCATATAGAATGATAGGTAAAGATAAAAGTGAGCATACCGTTGAAACAGTCAAGACCAAGCCTCCCCTGACCTTTAGGAGTCAGGTTAGCAGGCTGAAGGAGTTCAACGGCTCTCAGAAAGGAAAAATAAAAGTGGACAGGCAAGCCAAGGTAGCAGAGAGATGAAGATGAAGCTGCTCCATATTGGGCGCCAGATGTTGGCCACTAGATGCAAAGTATGAGAAATGAATTGACAAGAAGAGATTGCCCAGTCACAGCTGGGGGTGAAATGGAGATATGGACCATGAGACAACTTTATTAACAAAGGAAAGGGATATTTATAGGGACACAGGGTGAGGGCCTGTTGAATTCCAAAGAAGACAAACAAACCTGAGAGGCAATTAACATTCTAAAAGTAATTGAGGAAGTGGGAGTGCAGGCAGGTGGTCACTATCTCTGATTAGGAAAGCCAGCGACCCCAGTGCGGTCTCAGAAGGGCATTGCAGTAAATCAGTCCCAAGTTTTCTAGAGATGGTTAACAAGAGAGGTTTTTCCTTATCTCGTCTGGAATGACCCTTCTGGTTTGCAAATGGCACACAACAATTTTGTGTCTGAATTCTTTATCTGACATAAAGGGCATTTCTTTGATTTCGTCCATGTTGGTTTCTGGAGGTTGTTTGTCCTTTGGAGATGGATTACTTCCCTTTCTGCTCATTTGAGTATTTGTATTTTTCTTCCTTTCTATGTTTTCTCTTCGGGTTTGCTCCACATATTGTGCAACAACTGCTCTAGTATTGGTTGGCATGTAGAAGAATATCAGTCTGTGGTGATTTCTGCCCTTGTGCCGGTATGATTTCTTGCTTCTGTTGGCTGTTTTTGGGGGTGAATTCCTTCCCTTCTTTCTGGGCTACATGTTCTGTCTTTTACTTTTGTACTCTCTGTCTAGTATTCTAATTCTTGTTGAGATTTCTCTTGGTGCCGGTACCCCTAGAAGTCTCACCTAAAGCCAAAGTTTGCACCGATGCCCCCACCAGCTGTGGGGAGTGCCAAAAGTCCCTCTTAGCTCACAGCTGAGGCTGCTGCCACCCCCCCCCCCCCCGGAGGGAGCCAGGTGCAGAGTCCTCTGAGCGATCAGATGCCCAGGAGTGTCCCAGAAGTCTCACCTAAAGCCAAAGTTTGCACCGATGCCCCCAACGGCTGTGGGGAGCGCCAAAATTTCCTCTCAGCTCGCAGTTGAGGCTGCTGCTGCCACCTCCTGGGAGGGAGCCTGTGCTTTTATTTTTTCTTATTCATTTGTTTGTTTTTCGCTATATTCATCATATAAGTGAGACAATCCTGTATTTCTCTTTTTCTTTTTGGCTTATTTCTGCTAATATGAGTCTTTTTAGTTCCATCCATGTTGATGTGAATGACACATGTTCTTTGAACAATATCTTATTATTTTCATTTTCATGGTCCTTCACCTCCTTTGTTAAGTTTACTCCTAGGTATTTCTTTTTGATAAAATTGAAAATGGGATTATTTTCTTGAATTCTTTCTCTTCTAGGTAACTGCATGTAAGAACACAACTAATTTTTATAAATTGATTCTGTAACCTGCAATTCACTGTGCTAATTTATTTCAATTATTTTAGTGCATTCTTTAAGATATATATGTGATTATGTATCTGCAAATAATGAATATTTGACTTCTCTCATAATTTGGTTTCTTTTTATATCTTTATCTTGCTTAATTGGTATAGGATTTCCCTTAATTAGGATTTCCCATACTATGTTGAATAGTAGTAGTGAGAGCAAACATCTTTTTCTTATACCAGACTTTAGAGAATAAATTTTCAGTCTTTCACCATTGAGTATGATGTTAATGTTGGCATGTCATATCTGATCTTTGCTTTGTTGAGGTATTCCATCCTTTCCCAGATTTTTGAGAGTTTTAACATGAATGTATGCTTCCTACAAAGCTCAGGCCAGACCTCGTGGTCTGTAAGTGGCAGCCTAGGAAGTAAGTTACAGGCCTGGGATCGCAGTTCGAGTAGCGCCAGGGCAAGTAGTGAGACCTAGTCCCCAAAAAAAGCTGGACGTGGTGGTGCACACCTGTAATCCCAGCTACCTGGGAAGCTAAGACTGGGGGTTGCTTGAGTCTGTGGTACCCTGGGCAACGTGAGCCTGTGGTTCCACGGGGAAAAATAGTGAGACCTAGTCTCAAAAAACAAAACAAAACAAAAGAAATATCACAGTTGTTATGGGTGGTTACACATATCTATGCTTTCCAGTAGGTCTGCAAACCCTTTGTTCTCAAATATCCCATCATTCTGGCCTCTCACTTTCAGAAAATTCCCCCTCATATTTCATAGAGAACATAAAAAAGCAGGACTTCATCATCTACCAAAACCCAAAATTAAATTTCAAAATATATTAGCTCTTATCTGTTTCTGTTTCGTTCAAATTCAACTCCCATATTTGCATTCTGAATGCTATACTCCACATCTTCTCAAGGTCTCCACTCCTTTAAGTCATTCCCCTTTTCTCTGATATCCATTTTCCTAATGATAGTGATGGTGAGAAAAATTCTTTTTTCCTCTGCTGTATCATTACTACTAACCTAAAAATGTGATCTAATATTTCCTATCTTGCAAAAAAACTCTTCCAACTACATTCTATTTTAACCTCTGCTCTCTTTATAGTATAGAATTATTTCTATTCCCTATTCAACTTTATTAGCATCTTTCCACTCTTTAGCTGACTCTAATCTGTCTTCCTTCTGAATTGTTTGAACCATTCTTGACATGGTTATTAAAGGCATGTTTCTGAACATGCTGATGATAATTTGCTTCATTTTAAACCTTTAGAAACATTACATACAGTGACCCCTTTTTCCCTTTTCAATATTTCTCAATTATTGACTCCTGACATACCACAATTTCCCTGAGTTTCCCTCCATGACCCTGGTCATTCCTTGTTCTCTATTATGTGCACCTCCTCTTCCAGAGTCATCATTATAATCTCAAGACTCAGTATATCCTCCTCTTCATACTTTTTCCTTTTTTTTTTTTTTACTTTTCCCCCCTTCTTATTACACTCTTTTTCAAGGGGATCATATCCAGTTCTATAAATATTAAATATCATTACAGGCTTATGATGCCTTAAGATATATTCTCAGTCCTACTTTCTCCTTTGAGTTTCGGATTTGTATACCCAACTGCTTGTATGACTTGAGTTTCTAAATATTTCACATTCTCTGTGATGATAGAGAACACTATTTTCATTTTCATCACTCACTGGACACTATATTTTTTATTTCTCTGAATCAAAACATTATATATCCAGTTGTTCAGTGTTGGCCTTGATTTTTCTTTCATATCACTAGCTTCTATAACCAGTCTGTCAGCAACTCTTGTCAATTTCTGGATAATTTTATCTTGATACTTCAAGCCTACAAGAATGTTAAAAGAATGATAAAATGAAAACTTCTTTGTTCTTTATTTAGATTGACAAATTGTTAAAAAATATTTTTCTTCCCTACCTCTTCCCCATCTACCTTTTAGTGAAACATTTGCAAGTAGGTTGTAAGTATTTTGGATCTTTATATATATTAATCCTTTATCTATATATTGATGTATCTACTAGGATGCTATTATACATTCAGGAAACCTAACACTGTTACAAAAAAATTATCTTACAGATCATATTTAAATTTCCCCAATTATTCCCAAAACATCCATTGTCACTTTATTTCCTGATTCAGACATGGGAATTGTATTTGTTTGCGGTGCTGACTTCATTGCCTATTGTAGCAGTATAGTTGTTTAAGAACCCAAGTAATTGTTTTTGAAAAATTAATTAGCTTGTTTGGTATTTTTGGATAAATCTTATATAAGTCTAGCATACACCTCAATTTTGTCCATTATTTTTCTCTGGCTTTATTATTCCAGCCCAAGGCACAGTTATTTCTGATTTCAGTTAAATGAAAACTATTCAACTATTTCTTTTCTTCCTCTAGTTTACTTACTTTCCCAACTCTGTTCAAACATGTTAAAGTGAAAATCACATGATAACATTCACATACTTTAATATCCATCAAAAGCTTCTTACATGCTTTTGAAAAAAAGTCCTGCACATTACCATACCCCAAACTCATATTTCAGCACCCTTCTTAATTACTCTTTACATTTTACATGGTGCTACCCTCCTAGATCTTCTTGCCTCTTTGAAATATACCAGTTTTTACATTCTTGCCAACGTCTCATGAACTCTATGTTCCTTCTGACATTTTAAAAAACTACTGTGCCTGGTTATATTGTATTCTTCATTCACTATGTGTCTTAAATATCATAACTTCAGAGAAGAGTTTTATAGCAACTTATTATAAAATAGGTAATCTTGTGATTCTCTTTAACAAACTGATTTTCTTTGATATACATATTGTAACCTATAATCCTATATTCAATTATGTAATTATTTAATGTATTTCATGAAAGCAGGATGCAGGATACATGCTTTATTCCCAGGATTACTTAATGCCTGCAAAGAGCAGTGAACATATTTGTAAAATAACAAACTACTAGTAAGAAATGTCATGGTTCCTGAGACTGCATTTAAACCTGCATTTACATTCACATATAATATTGGACATTCGATGAGACAGAAATGTGTGAGGAAACATATCTAGATTTTTTGATAATCATGGTGTGTATATATTGATATAATAGTCTATCAATGGACATTTAGACTGTTTTGATGTCTTAGGTGTAAATAGTGCTACTATGAACATATTGGAATATGGATTTTTGTTGGTGGTTTCATATTTGGATATATGGTCAAGATTGCCAGGGCAATTGGTATTTTAATTTTCAGTTTTTGAAGGTAAGTCCAGATTGCTTTACATAATACTTATATGAGTTTACATTACCACTAATGATGTAATAATGTTCATTTTCCTCCACATCCTCTCCAGCCCTTTTTTAGAATGTTTAAAAATGTACCATGTTAACATTTTTTTTAACATGAGTTAATACCAATTGTTTTTAATTCCTTGTTTTGTAGTATGGTAAGATGATGGCTCCATTTCTTTTCTATTTCTTAGGGATGCTTACGCAATTTGGGGTCTTACGTGGTTCTATATATGTTTCAATACTTTTGATCAGTTTCTTTAAAAAATACTGATATTTTGATGGGAATTGCATTACAATTGTGTTAAATAATAGATGGGATAGTCATTTTGATTATATTTAATCTCCCATCCATGAGTATAGGTTATCTTTCCATTCCCTTATGTGACTATCTAAATCCTCTAGTAGCATCTTCTAATTCTCAATATACAGGTCTCTTCTTTTGTTACGCTGACTCCACAGTATTTATTTCTACAGCAATAATAAATGAAGTTAACTTTGTAATTATTTTGCTTCTTGTTAATTATATATGTAATTATAGATATATTTTATATATAAATGTATTTTATATATTATATATGATATAAAATTTATGTATTATATATATAAAGTATATATATATATATACTTTTTTCAGCTATGATGGAAAGCTGTGTGGACATTCAAACTACTGAAAATGGAAATACCATTTGATTCAGCTGTTTTACTACCAGGAATCTAAGCAAAGGACAACAAAACACATTCTAAAGAACAATTGTATTTGCATGTTTATAGCAGTGGTATTTATAATAGCCAGAAATCAGAAATAACCAAATAAACAAAAATAAATAAAACCAAGTAAATAAAAAATAAATAAATTTAAAAAAACATATTAAACATACACAATGAATTGTGATATATTTATTTTGCAATATGACTTTTTGCTATATTCACTTATTTTTTATGTCTATTTATATATTTTTTACATCACTGTATTCACCACCATATCACCTGTGAACCATCATTTGGTCTTATGTGCTCACCCATTTCCTGATTTCTACCTCCCCAACACCTCCCTAGTTGGATGCTTTAGTTCTGTTGTTAACTTGCTAGTTTTGACTTTTTCTTGACCTTTTCTTTGTTTTCCCCATATCCCATCTATAAGTGAAACCATCCAGTTTTTGTCTTCTTTTTGGCTTATTTTCACTAACAAATTCTTTTTAGATACATCCATGTTATCACAAGTGCACCAAATTTATCTTTTTTGATTGCTGAATAATATAAAATTGTGTAAATATACCATAAAATTTTCATTCATTTGTCAGCTTTGGAACATTTGTGTTGTTTCCAAATCTTAGCTATTGTGAATACTGCTGCTATAAACATGTGGGTACATGTGTCCTTTTGAATTAGTGTTTTGATATCCTTTGAGTAGATTACCAGTAGCAAAATTGCTGGATTTAACTATATTTTCAGTAGTTTAAAGGTCCTCCAAACAACTTTCCATAGTGACTGGACCAGTTTACATTCCCACAAGCAGTGTAAAAGTGTTCCCTTTTCTCCATATCCATTCCAGCATTTGTTGTTGCCCAGTTTTTTTGTTTGCTTGTTTTCATATAGGACATTCCTACTGGTTCAAAGTGGTATCTCATTGTGATTTTGATTTGCATTTCCCTGATTATTGTGACTTTGAACATTTTTTATATGCCTGTTGGCCTTTTGCTTTATTCTTTGGAGAATTGTCTTTCAAGCTTTTCTACCCATTTTTGACAGGGCTTTTTCTCCTTTTTTTGTTAAGTTGTGCGAGTTCTTTGTAGATTTTTGGATATTAGATATTTGTCAGTTGAGTGGACTACAAAATTTTTTTTCCCATTTGGTTGGGTGTCTTTGCTTACTGTCTCTATTGCTGAACAGGAACTTTTAATTTGATGTAGTCTTACCTGTTTAGGATTTCCTTCATTTTCTTTGCATGTATATATTTATACTGATAGAAGTCTTTATAATATTGGCTGTGGAGAGCTTTGCCTATCTTTTTCTATGTATTTTATAGTTTTGGGTTTTATATCAGGTCTTTTATCCATATTGAATCAGTTTTGTATATGGTGTAAGGGAATCATTTAGATTTATTCTTTGTATGTAGCAGTACAATTTTCCCAGTTTTCCATTTATTGGAGAGAATTTCTTTGTTCCAATGTATGTTTTTGCCTGTTTGTCAGAGATTAGTTGACCATGTATGTGTGGCTTTATTTCTGGGCATTCAATTATGTTCCATTGGTCTGTGTATCTGTTTTTGTTCCAGCACCATGTTATTTTTATTATTACGGCTTTGTAATATAATTTGAAGTCTGGGAGTATAATACTTCCATTTTCTCTTCTTTTGATATGTAGGGTTTTCAATACTCAATGTTTTTTATTATTCCACAAAAATTTCAGTAATTTTTATTCTATTTCTTTAAAAAACATCATTGAAATTTTTATTGAAATTGCATTGAATCTGCAGATTACTATTGATAGGTTGGCCATTTTGATAATGTTAACTCTTGTAATTCAAAAGCAGGAGATGTATTTCAATTTTTTTAAGTCTTCTACTTTTACAAATGTTCTATAATTTTCTTTTTTATAGAACCTTCACATCATTTGTTAAGTGTATTCCCAGGTATTTAATTTTCATTGGTACAATTGTAAGTGGAGTTGTTTTCTTAATTTCTTCTTCTGACTGATTTTTTTGCATATAAGAAGGTGACTAATTTTTGTGCATTGATTTTTAGCTGGCTACCATCTGAACTGGTTTGTTGTTTCAATTAGTTTTTCTGTGAATTTTAGGAGGTTTTCTACATAAAGAATCATGGCATATACATATGATAGTTTCATTTCTTCTTCCCCTATTTGTATTTTTTTGCCTTTTTCTTGTCTTATTCCCTAGATAAGTATTGATAAGTGTTAATAAGTATTGGTGAAAGCGGGCATCCTTGCTTGGTTCCCAACCTTCATGGAAATAATTCAGTTTTTCCCCATTAAGGGTGATGCTTGCTGTGGTTTGTCATATATGACTTTTATTATGTTGAAATATGTCCATTTCATTTTGAGTTTTTGAATGGCTTTAATCAAGAATGGATGCTGAACTTCAGCAAATGCTTTTTCTGTGACTATATGATTACATGGCTTTTGGTTTTCTCCTGGTTGATGTGATGGATTATGTTGATTGATCTGAGTGCGGTGAACCATCCTGGTGCCCTTGGTATAAATTCCACTTGGTCATGGTGTATAATCCTTTCTATGATTTTTAGGATTCAGTTTGCCACGATTTTATTTACATTTTTTGTGTCTGTGTTCAATATGGAGATTGGTCTGTAGTTTTCTTTCTTGGTGCTATCTTTGTTTGGTTTCGTTATTAGTATACTGTTCACTTCATAGAATGTATTCAGTAGTTTTCCTTTTTTCTCAGTTTTTTAAAGTTCTCAGTTTTTTAAGTTCTCAGTTTTTAATAATACAAGTGGTATTTCATCTTTGAATGGTTGTTAGAATTCATTTGTGAAGTAATCTGGTGCAGGGCTTTTGTTTTTAGGGACAGTTCTGATGACTACTTCAGTTTTGCTGTTTGTGGTTGACTTAATTCCTCTTTGTTTAACATTGGGTGATTGTATGGTTTTAAGAATTTGTTCATCTCATCCAAGTTATTGTATTTGTTTGCATATAAATGCTCATAGTAGTCTCTAGTTATCCATTAGGTTTCTTTTGTGTCAGTTCTAATTTCTCCTCTTACTTTTATGATCTTGTTTATTTGCATCTCCTCCCTTCTTTTTTTGTGAGCCTTACTATGATTTGCCAATATATTTATTTTTCAACATACAAATGTTGGTTTTGATGATCTTTGGGTTGTCCTTTATGTTCCTATTTTATTTATTTCTGCTTTGATTTTTATTATTTCTTGTCTTGTGTTAGGTTTTGGATTTTCTTGTCATTCTTTTTCTAGTTCCTCAAGTTGGTTGATTAGATTATTCCTTTTGATTATTTGTTTTTTGACATGGGCCTGTATTGTTATATACTTTACCCATTATACTGCTTTTGCTGTGTCGCATACATTCTGGAATGTTGTACGATCTTTGTCACTTATTTTGATTATATGTTTTAATTTCCCCTTGATCTGTTTATTTACTACTGAGTCTTTCAGTACCATATTGTTCAGTCTCTATATAGGGTACAACTACCTTGCTATCTTTTCATTTTTGATTTCTAGTGTGATGCCTTTATGATCAGAAATAGGAGTTGGTATTATTTTAGTCTTTATGTATTCATTAATGTTTGTCTTATGGCTTAATATGTGGTCCATTTTGGAGAATGACCCCTGTGCTTTTGGGAAAAAAATTGTATTCTTTTCCTTGTGGGTACATTGTCTTATTGATATTTTTTAAATCCATGTGGTCTAAATCATCTGTTAGAGGTTTTATATCCTTGTGTAGTTTCTGTCTTCTTCATATGTCCTTTGATGAGAGTGGATGATATATCACCTACCACATATATATTTTACTCAGTGCTTTCAGTTCACTTTCAGTGCTAATAATCGTCTAATGAATTTTTGTGCTTCCTCATTTGGTGAATATATATTAATAATTGCTATGTCTTTCTGGTGTTTTAGCCCCTTTATATTAAGTAGTCCTTCCTTGCCCTTTGTCACTTTTGGTAGTTTGAAATCTGCTTTATCTGTTATAAGAAGAACTACCCCTGCTTTCTTTTGGGGGGCATTTGCTTGTATAGCTGATTTCAAGCCATTTACTTATAGTCTGTGCTATTTTTAGAATACAATTGTGTTTTCTGGAGGAAACAGTGTTGAGTCCTTTTTTATGTCCAGTCTGATATACTACTGGATATATACTACTACTCTGAGTCTTTTAATTGATAAGTTTAGACCATTAATATTTAGGGTCATATTTAGAGTTTATCTTCTGCCTTTTTCCTTTGTATTTCCCTCTCTTTTTCTTGCTAGGTCTTATTGTTTCAGTGTTTTTGAGATTACTGATCCATTCTTCTATTTCTTCTAATCTATTTTCATGGTTTCCCCCTATTACTTGAAAGTATGAATTTGGCATTTTCGTGGTCACTTTGAAGTTCTATTTACTTCCTTGTTTTATTCTTATTTATTCTTCTGTTGGTTTTGACTTTAAGACTTCTTATAATATTTCTTGGAGTTGAGACTTTGTAGTAGTAAATTTCTAAAGTTTTGCTTGTCTTACTGTGTTCTTATATTTCATTCATAGAGGAAAGAGATATTTGCAAAGTAGAGAATTCTTGGCTGGAAATTTTTGTCTTGGAATTTTTTAAATTCATAGCTCCAGTGTCTTCTTGGCTGAAGTGTCTCCTCAGAAAAATCTGAAATTAGCCTCATAGATTTTCCTCTCTATGTTGTTTTCCCTTTTTCTAGTCAGATTCATCATTCTTTCTTTACCCTGGACTTCTGGAAGATTTACAATTATGTGTCTTGCTGTGGTTTTCCTTTCATTAAGGTAGTTTGGTGTCCTGGTTTTCTGTATGTCTATTTCCATTTCCTTCTTCATGTTTGGAGAGTTCTCCATTATTTCCTTTAATAGCTTTTAAGTCCCTGTGACTCTTCTCCTTCTGGTATTCCAATTAGTTTTATATTTCCTCTCCTTAAGATATATGATAGATCTCTGAATTTTTCTTTTGTTCTTTTCCTCTGTATTTCCTTTTCTTTCTTTCTTTCTTTCTTTCTTTTTTTTGGTTGATCTTATTTTAGTGTTTTTGAGATTACTGATCCATTCTTCTATTTCTTCTAACTTGTTTTCATAGCTTTAGCTTTCCCCTGAATTTTTGAGTTCTTTTTTGCTGTTCATATATCATGGATCTGTCTCTGCCCTTTTCTGGGATTCAATCTCATTCTTCAGTTCATCAATTTTTTTACTTTTATTGATGCATTCTTTGTTTTTTTTTTCTTTGCTGCTAACTCTTTGTGTATTTTTTGTCATGCTTAGTTTGATTTCTTCTCTTCACTCTTTGGATGATTTTGTCATGCTGTTTGGATTCTTTGTCTGACAGATAAGGCGTTTTCTTCTATGTCATTTTTGGGTTTGGGTGGTTGTCTTTCCTTCTTTTTTGAAGTACTTCCTTGAATGTTTGCATTTTTTCTCCCTGTTTTTTGTTCTCAGATTTGTTCTGTGCACTGTCCCTCTGTGGCACTTGTGTTAGCAGTTGTGGTTATGTTACCAGGTTGTGATTTCTCCTGTGTTTGTGTTGCTATGGTGGTTAACTTACTAACTTGTGGTTGACTTTTGTGAAGGTTCCCATTCCTTTTCAATCAGAAAAGATAATGGGTAGGTGTTTTCAGCTTTTGGATCTCACTTCTTTTGCTTAGCGATTTCTCTTCCTTAGGTTATTTGGGCTAACTTGCATATCCACCTTTCCTTAAGAACATTTCCCTGGGAGTGTTTTGGGCTTGTTAGTTATCCCCTTTTGGCAGGGTCATGTATGGTCTCTAGGGCGGTCTTCCCTTGATTTCTTACCTGAGTTTGTGCTGCATTAGTGACACCAGTGTGGGTGCATTGGGTATCCCTGGTGCACATGGGCTCTGCCCCCTCACCTAGGACACTTCCTTGGTGGTGCTGGCTCTGAGATAGCCAGACCAGTGAGCAACTGCTGGAGGACTCCAGGGCATGGCACAGGACTCTTCTCAATGTGTGTTTGCTGCACCCCTATACCTTTGGCTCTTCCTACCTCCTATATTCACTTATGGTTTCTAATGTTTTGATGGAGTCTTTAGGATTTTCTATATATAATGTTGTATCATCTATAAATAGTAATAATTTTACTAATTTTCTTATTTAGAGTCTCTTTATTTCTTGATTTTGTCTGACAACTTTGGTCAAAATGACATGTTATTTGACTTCAAACTTTGCTATAAATAAAAAGTATTAAAAACAAAACAGTAAAGACACAAATTAGATACATTAATCTTTTTAACAGAATCAAAAATTCAGAAAAAAAGCCATGAAAATAAAAGCACATAATTTATGATAAAACATTCCTTACTACAAAATATGAAAAAAAGTTTCTTTAGAAAATGGTGGTATAAACTGGAAAATCATACATACTATAATGAAATTGGATTATTTGTTAATCTCATACACAAGAATAAATTCAAAAAAATTAAAGATTTATATTTAAGTTCTGCAACAATAAGAGACATAGATGAAAACTTTAATGATGCATTTTATGATAGCAATAGTAAAGATATTTTTGTTGACTCAACTTTTATAAAAACAACTAAAACAAAACCACATTATTACGATTGTCTCAAGTTTAGATTCTTTTATACAACAAAAGAAAATGTGAGACAATTAAATAGACATCATAATGAATGGGAAAGATATTTGCACAATATGTAACTAGTAAGTGATTAGTATACATAATACACAAAAAAATCTAATTAAATAGCAAAATGACAAATAACCCAATTAAGAAATAGTCAGCAGAGGTAAATAGATAAGTCACCAAGAGGATATCCAGAAAGCCAAAGAATGTATGAAAATTGTTCATCTTCAGTCCTAACAAGTAATAGGTAGGTTTAAACTACAATGAGATACCACCACATAACCATCAATATAGCGCATATTAAAAAGATACTTAGCAAAAAAAAAATGCTGGTGAGGATGTGGGGAATAAAGGAACCCTATTACATTATTGGTGAAAATATGTACTGGTACAACCATTACAGAAAGCAATTTCTATTTACTTTACAAATTAGAAAAATATAAATAATATGTATGACCTGTGAATACCATTCTGGTGCATATAGCTAACAAAAGTGAAACCGTCTATGAGAACAAATCAACCAAGCATATGTTATACAATATTTATAGTAACATTATTTATAATTGTTAGGACAAGGAAGCAGCCAAAAATGCCTTCACAGGATGAAGAAATATAAAAAGATGTGATACATGTTACATAGGCATAAGAGAGGATAAAATGCAACTATTTTAAACAAAATGGTTAGAATTTAAATATATACATAGATATAAAGACAAAACAGAATACTAAAAACTAATATTGATGATTCATAAAATAATTTTATGAGGCACAACACTTTAAAAACTACTGAATATCAACAGATATCCTGTGGACTCTGATATTAAGAAGAGGGTGGGAGGGAAAAGGACATAAGGGATCATGATTAAGGAGAAAAAGGTCAGGAGGAAGAGGAAGAAAAAAGATGGGGAGATCTAAATTATGCTTTTTATGATTGATCCCTTATTTTTTATTACAAACTAATTTATTATTTATTTTTAATTGAGGTAATATTGGGGCACCCTTATCAGGAATTGCCATCTTACTGCATTCCCCACCAATTCATTCATATTTCACCACCATAGACCATCATGTTCCCTTCCCACTTTGATCTTACCATTTCTCCAAACATTTCTTCCTACCCCCTTGGTATTCAGTTCTGTATCTAGCTGCCTAGAGTTAGTTTTTCAGCTTGTAATTAGACATTGCTTAAAGAAGATACACAGATGGCTAATAGGAACATGGAAATAATGCCCATAGTCACTTCTTATTAAGGAAATAAAAAACAAAGCCACAATATACCAGCTCAGACATATGAGAAGCACCCATTTCAAAAATAAAATAAAACATAAATATGATGTGTGTGCAAGTAAAATGAACCCTCATACTCTCTTGGTTGAATGTAGACTAGTCCAGTCTAGGAATAAAGTATAGTGGCTTCTCACAACATTAAATTTAAATGTATCATGATCCAGCAATCTCTCTTGTAGGTATCTACCTAAAGAATGCAAAAACAATTAGGAAGGTTGCATGTAGTTTTATGTTTATTGCAACACTATATACAACAGCCAAGTTATGGAAACAATGTAAATATCTAAGGACAGATGATACAGCAAAGAAATATGGTATCTATACATAATGAGATAATGCTCAGCTTTAAAAATGATGAACTATTGTCATTTTCATTAACATGGATCAGACTGGAGGGGATTATTAGAACTAAAATAAATCAGAAGGGAAAATGCAAATGCCAGTTTATTTCCCTCACATGAATAATATAAAGAACTAGAGCAAAAAAGGAAAACTAAATTAAATCTTTGATTCTGAGGGTCCCCTCCTTGCATCTCCACTGCAGCCAGACCCCAGAGAACTCATGTCCACCTAGGATCCTGACAGAACCCGCTTGCCTTGCCCCCTCTTAGGAAGTCATTAGCACCAGCGCCATGACAGCAGTACTGGCAAAAATTAGTAAATTAAACTACAGTTCTATTCACAATCAGTAAAACATTACAATTACTGTGCTGACCAACACCAGAGCCATGGTTGCACAATATAAAGAACAAACCTGAAAGCAAATAACAGTAAGGAGAAAAATTGTAGACATGCAAGCAAGCCCTATGGGAAATAATCAATAACCACCAAAGAAAAGACAATCTCCAGAAAAACACAAGGAAGACATTGAAGAAATGACTTGATTTCAGACAAAGATTTAATTTCTTTTTATTAATATGAACTATCATCCTCATGCATTTCATTAGATATCCAAAACCTAGTCATTACCAACTCAACAATTGTGCCCTCTGGCCAACAGCTCATTCTCTCCACGCACTTTCCCTGAAATTCATTGTTCTGCTCAATTCAAACGAATTTCATTACAGATTTTCCATGTATTTCTGAATAGAAGAGTCCTACATGTAATTTTAATTTAATTAATTTATTTTTTGAAGAAGATATCTGGAAATACAACTACTATTAATTATACGGACACTTTTTTAATGGTGAAAATTTTATTTTTAAAAAAGTAATATGTATATATATATATATTTCACATCATTGTGATCCCCAGGGGTCACCCACCACCTCCCTGGCCACTCCAGTTGGTTCCCCCCCAAATTGTGTCCTTCCGTTTGGCTCTCCATATATTAGTGAAACCATTTGGTGTCTATATTTTTCCTTCTAACTTGATTCTGTCAATGTGATTTCTCCTAGGTACATCCTTGTTACTAAAAAATCATCAAATTTGTCATTTTAACTGATGTGTAATACTCCTTTGTATATATATATACCACATCTTTTTCATCTAGTCATCTGTCTTGGGGCATTTGGGTTGTTTCCATGTCCTTGCAGTTATAAATAGTGCTTCAATAAACATCTGAGCTCCAGACAAAGATTTCAAAATCAACGTAATAGAAGCACTTCAACAGATAAGTGAAGAATCAGAAGAAAAGGATAATAGAATGATAGAAGCATTAAATGTATTAAGGTAAGAAGTAGAAATAATAAAAAAGAAAGCATCAATATGAATAACTTATCAAAAAAACTGAAGAATGAAAATGAATCCCTAAAAATGAAATTGAAGGAGACACAGGATTTAAGGATTGCAATACATGAGCTCAAAAATGCAGGGAAAAACCATGGAAGCAGATTAGATGAAATAGAAGAAATAATTATCACACTTGAATATACAGAAATAGAGGACAAAGAAAATAAAAGAGAGACAAACAAAGAAATAAGACTAAAAAAAGCTCAGAGATTTCTCAGATTCCTTAAAGAAAAGAAATGTATGAGAGTAATAGGAATTCCATAAGGAGAAGAAAGAGTCATGGGAACTGAAAGGCTTTTTAATGCAATTATTGAGGAGAACTTTCCAAATCTGAAGAAGGAAATGAAAATGGACATACAGGAAGCAAAAAGGACACCGAACAACTTTAATGAAAGAAAACCCACAGAAAGACACATCATTGTAAAACTTCCAAGAACCCAAGATAAGGAAAAATAATGAGTATGATTAGAGAGAAGAAACATATAACCTACAAAGGAAATCACATTAGGCTGACCTGAGATCTCTCTGAAGAGACAGTCCAGGCAAGGAGAGAATGAAGCCACATCTTAAAAAAAACTCCAAGAAAAAAAGTGCCAGCCAAGAATACTCTACCCTATCAAACTACCCTGCTTATATGAAGGAAACATTAGAAACTTCTCAGACAAGCATATTCTCCAGAAATTTGCTACCACTAAACCCCCACTCCAAAAAATTTTGCAAGAAGCCTCAAGATCAAAGGCATAGAGAAGAATAAATAGAACAAATAAACAAGGCACCAAATCAAAACCTCAAGATGACCACCAGAAAAATACCATTAGATTCTCAAACAGCAATTATCATTCTAAATGTCAATGGTCTAAAGGCAGCAATCAAATGACATAGAGTTGAAAATTGGAACAAAAAACAGAACCCAACATTCTACACCCTCCAAGAAACGCATCTGATCTCTAAAGATAAGCATATATTGAAGGTACAGGGCTGGAAAAAAATATATTACAATCAAATGGCCCCCACAAAAAAGCAAGGGTCTCCACTCATATATCAGGCAGAGCAGAATTCAAGTGAAAAAAAGTGACAAAAGATAAAGAAGGTTATTACCTAATGGTTAAGGTGTCAATCCACCAAAAAGACATAAGAATTTTCAACATATATTCACCTAATGATGGAGCACCAAAATTCATAAAACAACTACTAGCAGAACTGAAAATAATATATAAGTGAGAATACATACATGGTAGGAGATTTTAACACTCTACTCTCAACAAAAGACAGATCAACAAAACAGAAACTACACAAAGACTCAAAAGCTTTAAAGGAAGATCTAGACCAAATAGACCTAATAGATATACACAGGATACTGCATCTCCAAGGAAAATAATACTGTTTCTTTTCAAATGCATACAAATCATTTTCTAAAATTGAGCATATATTAGGCCACAAGGTAAACCTGAATAAATATGCAGATTAAAATAATACCAACCATTTTCTCTGATCATAAGAGCATCAAACTAGAAATCAGCAATGAAAAGAAAAGGAGAGTATATACTACATGGAGACTAAACAGTAGGCTTTTGGAAGATCACTGGGTAAAAGAGGAAATCAAAGAAGAAACTAAAACATACATGGAGACAAATGACAAAGATGAGACAACATTCCAAAATGTGTGGGAGTCACCAAAAGAAGTATTAAGGGGAAAGTTCATAGCAATACAGGTTCCAACCGACTAGGAGAAAATTTTCACCTCCAGACAAGTGATAAGTGTCTGATAACAAAGATCCACAAAGAGCTCATCAAAAACAAAGCAAAAAGCCCAGTAAAAAATGGGGAGAACTAAAAAGTCACTTCACCAAAGAGGAAATACAGATGGCCAATAGGCATGTGAAAGAATGCTCCACATCACTAATAATCAGGGAAATGCAAGTTAAAACCACACTGAAATATCATCTTACACCAGTAAGAAACACCCATATTTAAAAAAAGAGAGCAAAAACAAGTGTTGGTGTGGATGTGGAGGAAACGGAACTCTCTTACTCTGCTGGTGAGAGTTCAAACTGATCCAGTCACTATGGAAGTCTGTGTGGGGGACCCACAAACAATTGAAAGTGGAATTACCATTCAACCCAGCAGTCCCACTACTGGGAATCTACCCAGAGGACATGAAACACTAATTAAAAAGGACACCTGTAATCCCAGCTACCTGGGAAGCTGAGGTTGGGGATTGCTTGTGTCCGTGATACCCCAGGCAACATGAGCCTGCAGTTCTGTGGGCAAAAATAGCGAGACCTAGTCTCAAAAAAAAAAAAAAAAGGACACCTGTACAAGCATGATTATTGCAGCTCTGTTTACAATTGCCAAGATATGGGAACAACCCAAATGCCCTAAAACTGATGAATGGCTGAAAAAAATGTTATATGTACATTATGGGATATTATGCATCTATCAAAGAGGACAAATATATGTAATTTACAACATGGATGGAGTCAGAAATAAGCTGGAAAGAAAAAGAGAAATACAGAATACTCTAACTTATATGAAGAATATAGGGAAAAACAAACAAGAAAAACTAGAAACAACCAACAATGCTGAACGATATGGTGAGTGAGGGGTAGGGGTAAGAAAATGGGAGAGGCAGAGGGCACAAATGCCAAAGATGGTTAATGGGTGTTAACGGAATGGGAAGCCCTCGGATTACACAACAATATTTTATATATATATACTCACACAAAATAAAATTAATATAAAAATATAAAAATGGGGTGTGTTTGGGGAATAAGGGGTACACTACAACCATGTAAACATGACCAATATTTTATGATAACTACAATATAAATTTTTTTTTCAAAACTTCGAAATCTGACAACAGATTGATAGTACCAGGAGGAGGGTGTGTGGGTCTAGGAGCAAACAAGAGGGGAGTCTGGAGGGCAATAGACTATTATGGATGATTATTGGTACTTTGGTGGTGGACATTGTCATTTGCATTTACAGAAGTGTTAACTTTTGCCCCTAAAACATATACAATGTAAACCATCATTACATCAGTAAACATAACTTCAGAAACAACAATGAATGTGGCACATAGTTTGGAGATCAGATAAAATGTCTCAAAATGATGTTAAGTAGAAGTAGTGCTTTCAATACCTTTGAGAGTTGTTTTTTTTAATAATTTATTTATATATAAATTTCACATCATTGCAATCCCAGGGATTTACACCCCTCCCCTCCCCTCCCATCTCCCCCTTTTCCCTCCTGCACATAGTTGTGTGCTTCAGTTTGGTGCTTAGCTTGTTTTGTCTTTTCCTCATGGCTTTTGTTTATTTTTTCATTATATCCCATATATTAGTGAAACCATTTTACTTCTTTCTCTTTTTGACTTGCTTCTACCAGTATGATTCCTTCTAAGTATATCCATGTTGTCATAAAGTTGTCAAATTTGTCATTCATAATTGATGAGTAATATTCCATTGTGTATATATACCACATTTTTTTCATCCAGTCATCTGTTTGGGGGCACTTAGGTTGTTTCCATGTCCTTGCAATTATAAATAGTGCGGCAGTAAACATCCGAGCACAGGTGTCCCTTTGTACCCACATTGAGGTCTTTTAGGTGGATTCCCAACAGAGCAATTGCTGGGTCAAATGGAAGTTCCATTTTCATTAATTTGAGGTCCTCCACACAGCTTTCCATAGAGGTTGAACCAGTTTGCATTCCCACCAGCATTGTAAGAGTGTTCCTTTTTCTCCACATCCTTGCCAGCACTTGTTATTGCCTGTTCTTTGCATGTGGGCCATTCTTACTGGTGTAAGGTGGTATCTCATTTTGGTTTTGATTTTCATTTCCCTGATTGCTAGTGACACTGAGCAAGTTTTCATATGCCTGTTGGCCATTTGTATTTTTTCTGTGGAGAAGTGTCTTTTTAGTTCTTCTCCCCATTTTTTGATTGGGCTTCTTGTTTTGTTTTGTTTAGTTGCGTGACTTCCTTGTGGATCTTCATTATTAAACCCTTATCACTCTTGTGGAGGGCAAAATATTTTCCCTATTTGGTTGGGTTTCTTTTTGTTTTTTCTGTTGTGTCCTTTGTTGTACAGCTTTTTAGTTTGATGTAGTCCCGTCTGTTTATGTTTTCCTTCATTTTTTTTTTTTTGCCATTTGTAGATGTGTCCAGAAAGGTATTTATGAATTGTAGTTTATGGAGGGTTTTGCCCAAGTTTTCCTCTAAGTGTGATATGGTTTCTCATCTGACATCTAAGTCTTTTATGCATTTTTGTACATGGTGTGCGGGAGCTGTCTTGGTCCACTTTTTTGGCATGTCTTAGTTCAATTTTTCCCAGCACCAATTATTGAAGAGTCTATCTTTGTTCCAATGTAAGTTTTTCACTCCTTTGTCAAAGATTATTTGACTATGTGTGTGTGGTTTTATTTCCAGGCACTCAAATCTGTTCATTTTTCTGATTGTTTATTGTTGTACAAGTACCATGCTTTTTAAATTATTATGGCTTTTCAGTGTAACATAAAGTCTGGAATATTTAAGCCTCCACTCTTTTTTTGGTCAGGAGGCTTTTCGATATTTGAGGTCTTTTGTTATTCCATATGAATTTCTGTAATTTTTGTTCTATCTCTTTAAAGAATGTGGGTGGAATTTTTATAGGGATTGCATTGATTCTATAGATTGCTTTTGGAAGGATGACCATTTTGATGATGTTATTAATTCCAATTCATGAGCAGGGAATGTCTTTCGATTTCCTTATGTCATCCTATATCTATCTCTTTTGGCAACATTTTAAAGTTGTTTTTTTTTTTTGTATAGTTATTTCACATGTTTTGTTAGGTTTATTCCCAGGTATTTAATTTTTTTTGGTGCGATGGCTAATGGGGTGGTTTTTTAAATTTCTTCTTCTGCTTGGCTTTTTGCATATAGGAAGGCTACTGACTTCTGTAGGTTGATTTTGTAACCTGCTACCTTGCTGAACTGATTTATTGATTCAAGAAGTTTTTCTTTAGATTTTTGGGTGTTCTCTATATAAAGAATCATATCATCTGCTTATAGTGAGAGCATCAGTTACTCTTTTACTATTAGTATCCCTTTTATGTCTTTCTCTTGCCTTATTGTCCTGGCTAGAACTCCCAGAACAATGATAAAAATCAGTGGAGTATGTGGGCATCCTTGCCTGGTTCCAGATCTTAATTGGAATGATTTTAGTTTTTCCCCATTTAGGATGATGTTTGCTGTAGATTTGTCATAGATGGCTTTTAATATGTTGAGGTATGTTCCTTTGATACCCAATTTTTCAAGGGCTTTTATCATGAATGGGTGCTGGACTTTGTCAAATGCTTTCTCTGCATCCATTGATAAGATCATATGAGTTTTGTTTTTCTCCTTGTTGATATAGTGGATTATGTTAATTGATTTCTGGATGTTGAACCATCCTTGTGCCCCTGGGATAAATCCCACTTGGTCATGGTGAATAATGCTTTTTAGGCATCATTAGATTCGATTTTCCAGGATTTAAAAAAAAATTGTGTCTGTGTTCATTAGGGAACTTGGTCTATAGTTTCTTTCTTGGTGCTGCCCTTATTTGGTGTTGGTATGAGTGTGATGTTTGCTTCATAGACTGTGTTTGGCAGCTTTTCTTCTTTCTCTATTTTTTGGAAGAGTTTTAGCATCTTTGAATATCTGGTAGACTTCATTTGTAAACCTATCTGGTCCTGGACTCTTGTTTTTTGTTTGATGCTACTTATAAAAATTTGCATCTCAACTTTTCAAATGAGTTGAATTTTAGTATAACAAAGGATTTTTTGAACACTACTTGAATATTTTTTCTCCTATTACCACCATCTATCAGCAATTAAATGTTTATCTTGTTTAAACAATTTTGTTCCTTCCCCACCCACAACACTGAACTAAAATTTTAGGTTTTCATATATTAGGGGTTTTTCTATAAAATAAAAGGCAAGGTCTATGGATACACATCAGGAAACACATCAAGTGAGAAAATCAATCAAATGTTGAGCAAACTGAGCTTTGATTTGTCAGAACAAATAATTTACTGTATTTGTACACAGGGCTATTATTAGAACACAAAGGTCAATGTTGCTCTATGGCATTCATTACCCTGACATTTTCATTTAACTTACTTAGAAACAAAGAAATAAAGAAAAGCCTGAGCAAAATGCATATTTTAAATGATAAATTTATGATATAAAACACTATTTATTCCCTACTACTTGTAAAAATCAAGCTGTTGTCCCCCTTGTCTGAAGGCCAATTTTGTTTTAATAACCATTATTTTCAGGAGGATATTTCAAGGATTTAATTAAAGATAATAGCCAGTCTGCATGCAAATAATGAAGTTATACCATAGTATACTAATAAGAGTTGTTGACTGAGAGACAGGGAAAGTGCACAACCAATATTAAAGCTTTTCCAACCATCTGTTCTTACTGCCAAATAACAGATTTTGACTACCTAAAACAGTTTTAGTGTTCTACTTTTAACAGAGGAAGAAAAGTAACTTAAACTAGTGACAAGTATGATATTTAAAGAGATGTAAGGGGGATTCTTTCAAGGAACTATACCAACCAAACTGAGTAACAAAGTGTTGACTTACGTAAATTTTAGAGCCTGACGGATAGGTATTTATATCCAGTGCATTGACTGTACTTCTAAATATTTGTTTCTAGATATTTAAAAAGTGTTTTTTCTGTAGTTTGGTAAATATACATTTCTATAGAATTATTTCTAGTATATGTTTAGGAAAATTTTAGTATACATATTATAATGTGTAAAATCATCACATCTGGTAAAGTATTAAACAAATTCTGACTAGATGATCCAAATTAAGATTTATCTCTATCATTATTTACTCAGATGTTTCCCGCATGGTTTTCATTTGCATTCAACCTTGGAAAGAACAGATGCAATCAGGTTAAAGAGCCCTTAGGAGGAAAGACTGTAAGCTTATATGACTGTCAATTCTTCTAAATAAGACTTTTAGGCCAGTATTAGATTCACTAATTTGGCAGGTAGAATATTATGGAGTTTACAACAGCTGAAATGATAAGAAGGGGCAGGTGTGGTTTTGCAATTAGTATAAGTCACTCCACTCTTAGGGCTGTTATTCAAGGAGAAAGAAGAGGGAAAACATTCTGGAATTTAAAAGATCTCTCAATTTGTCATCAGACAAAGGAATGACCCACCAGGATAAGACCCCATCCAATCCAACCTACTCCACAAAGCAAGTGGAAAATCTACCATTTATTGTCCACTATTCTACCTGTAGGGAGTCAGAGGAATGGACTGAGTCCTTAAGTCCAGAAAAGGACTACTGAGACATTCTGGTTAAGATTGAAAAGAGGACTTTGAAGACACTGGAATGGACCTGCAAGGAATCAGAGTTTATTGATGAAAAAGAGAAAGAAAAGAGTGATTTGTGAGACCTCTCTGGACATGACAAACTAAGGAAGATGTGTCAGCTAGGTTATAGGAATGGAGTTTGAGAACAAAGGAGTTAACATGTATTGCCTGGAAAAACAAGCATAATGAACTTGGCAAATTTCCATTTCTTGTTGCTAGTGTGGGCATCTATAAGCTGCAGCTTGGTGGTTGCGCAGGACACATGACCAACTACAAGTTGAACATCTCAAGGTATCTGTGTGCCTATAGCTTCAGTTTGAACTAGCTGGGTCTCAAAGTCTGTGACATTTTCTTCTGGTTCTACAACTCTCTTTTCTCCATAGTAGCCAAATTGATAATTTATGGAAAGTTCAGAAGTGGTGAGAAAAGCAATAAACTAGTGAAATTTATAGCTGCAGATATCCAGACCTATAGTCATCATATTTTTAACCTTTTGTTTAGCAGTCCCTGGAAACAGCAAAATTCTTGCAAAAGTTTTAACCTTGTGCTATGTAAGTAGCCTGTTCATAACACCAAGTGCAGTGCAAGCATCAGGCTCACCAATCTGCATAGGTCCTTTATTGGTTCTAGCAGTTGTACAAACACACTGGACAGGAAAGTGCCAGGGCCTGAGTTGGTGCTAGAGGTCTGGAAGGCAAGTGAGCCCCTACCCCCCCCCCCCAAGAATCTTCATGCTCTTTCTCTGGACCCTCTCGCTCTAGTGTTATCTCAGTTTCTCTCAGTACTCTCTTATTTCATGCCCCCTGTGCCCCTTTCTATCCTTTCTCTTAGGTCCAAGTATGCACACTTATATATATATGCATACCCACTAAACATACAATCATGGGGAAGATACAATACCCTAGGAGTTGGTTATACAGGCTAAAGGATGGAGGAAAAAGCCTAACTAACTCATTTATCCTACATCTTGATTCATGTACTGTCTTTTGTCTTGGGATGCTTCCTGTCTCAATTTTAAGCTATTTAAATTACCTTTTGCTGTCTTCATTTCTTTCCTACCTTAGAACATCTCAGAGTACTGCAGATTTAACTTAATATGTATTTACTGTACATTTTTCTGGTAGACATTTGTGAAACATTGTTTCAGCTACTATAGCATGAGAAAAATTTGTTACCTTTATTTCTTCTTTTCCTTCACCTATTTCTAATTGTTCTAAGTCACAGTTTCTTGTCCCTGAGGATCTTATTATGCAGTGTAAAATTAAAAGTAATAAAAAGAAAATTTGACAGTGAAGATAGACTTAGTAGAACAGGTTTCCAAAGAAGCATGAAGACCCATATATATTGTAGAAATTATAAAGTCTTTGGAGAAGAAGCAAGAATTAAGATAGGTTTTCCTTCAAGGATAAATATGACTGTTGAATTAGCAGAATTAGCAACAGGAGCAGAGATAAGGTATGGAAAATACAATGTTGATAAGTTTCTGTTCCTAATTATATAAACCTAAGTCAAACTTGTGATTATTAGAATATTTATCACAAAATAAATTTTGTCATATATCTTCCAGGGTTTGAATCCTTGTTTTGGTTATCTAATAAACTTTATGTCTAACTGTGATTGAGATTTTTATTTTCCCATTTAGTGCTCAGGTGTAAGCGCAATTTAAATCATACTATAAAACCTCTCATTGCAGGAAATGGTTTTCATACATCACAGATAGAGAGGACACTGAAATAATAAGAGCCAGGAACTGGAAGTTCTCTTTGTCCTCTAATTAATCAAACCCTGCCTCAGATCTGGCAAATAATTCCCCTCCCTAGAGAAACAAGTGTCCTTGGATAGTATAAATACTTAAAATATATTATCTATTTCAATACAGGAACATGGCATATATTTCCATTTATTTATCTTCAATTTCTTTCAAGTATATATTGCAAAGTTCAGTGTATAAAATTTTCACTTATTTTTAAGATTTTTATATAACTGTACAGAACTGTATACTTAATTTCTCTTCCTGATATTATTTTTCTTACTGTATAGAAGGTTAATTGAATTCTGTATATTAATTTATATCTTGAAATGGGACTGAATTTATTTATTAGTTGAGGAAGTGTTTTGGTAACATATTCTCATTGCATGTGTAAATATAGGCAACTTTACCACTCCCTTTCCAATGTGGATGAGTCATTTATTTTATTTATTATTATTATTTGCAGAATTGCTTTTGCTGAAATTTCAAATCTACTTTGAATGAAGACGAAAGAGGGAGTGTTTGTTTTGTTACTGAACTCAGAGGAAATATTTCAGCGTTTTACATGTTCATTTCAGCATTTAACATATTCAACATTTGATATGTTGAATATTTTTTTTACAATGGGATTGTTATACATGACAGTTTTATTTTGCAGGTATATTTTCTCTACACCTAGCTTGTTAGATGTATTATGTAATTTCCTGTTCTTGTAGTAACCTTGGATGTTTTCAGTGTCAACATCATGTTGCTCTTAAAAATGAATTTAGAAATCATTTCTGGACACAAAACACTAATTCAAAAGGAGACCTACACCCTTATGCTTATTACAGCCAGCACTATTTACAATAGCCAAGATATGAAAACAATCATCATATCCTCAAGTAGATGAACAGATCAAAAAGCTGTGGCACATTCACACAACGTAATATTATTCAGTGATCAAAAAAGACAAGCTCATGCTATTGGCAACAATGTGGATGGATATGGAAGGGATTATGCTAGCTGAAATTAGTCAGACGTGAAAAGATAAATATCAGATGGTTGCACTTACATGTGGAACATTGAGAAATCAAACAGAAGGTCAAGAGAAAGGCAAAACTAGTAAGCTGACCATAAAACTGAAAGATAAATCAAAGGATGGGAATGAAAGGGGGCAATAAAGGGGAGAGAGGAACAAAAGGAAATATGATGATGGTTCATGGGTGAAATGGTGACAGGAGAATTATAGGGACTACAATGATCTAAGAACATTTTGAAATAAATAATAAAAATAATCATTTCTGTTATTTGGATCTGAGGAAAAGATTAGTATTATTTCTTCTCCAAATAATATTTAGAATTCACTAATTAAAAAGTGTTAATCTATACCTTCATTGGAAACTTTTGGTTATTGATTCAGTTTTCTTACTACAAATTTTTCATATTTTCTAATTTTTCAATATTTATTTTTGGTAGCTCATGTTTTTAGACATGTATTCATGTCATCAAAGTTATCTAATTTTTGGCATAATGTTATTCAAAGAATTTTTCATGATCTGACTCATATGGTATCAGTAGCAGTGTTCATTCTTTTATTTGTAATTTACTTCAATCGTTTTCTCTCAAATCTAGCTGTCATTTCAATTTCTTATGTGGCAATGTTGATTTTACATTATGATAGTTTGGAAGAATATGATGCCTGTTTTAGGTGTTGGGTGACTTTATCTGAATCTTTGTTACTTTTCTTTATATTTCTCATATTTTTGATACCAACCAGTATTTGTCTTTCTTCTGACATATTTTGCTTAGCACAATCCCTTCTGTCGCCATCTATGCTGTCACAAATGAGTTTTTTTCCCTATGATTGATAAAGAGTATTCCATTTGGTATAAATAAATATCAAATATTCTTGATCCAGTCATATGATTTGGAGCACTTAGGTTGTTTTCATAACTTGATTATTTTATCTTTTCATTTTTTAAAAATTTATTGATTATATATATTTTTTTCTTACAGCCTTGTCTGCTCCATAGTTTTTTCTCACCACCATCTCATCTATAAGCAATCACCATGATCCCTAGTGCTGTAATGAATACAGGAATGTAATTTTCTCTTTGAATTACTCTTTTCATATTATTTTTAATAGATAGCCTGGAGTAGAATTGTTAGATAATACAATGCATCTATTTTTAATATTTTGAGAGACTCCCTTAATATTTTAGTCTACAGTTCAACCAGAAGTTTGAGAGTTCAATTTTCTAAAAATCCTTGCCGGCAGTTATATTTCTGTCATCTTTATATAGGCTAGTCTCACAAGAGTAAGACTTTATCTCATTTTGTTTTGATTTGCATGTTTCTATCATTAATTGATAATGAACATTTATCCACATGTCTAACAGCCATGGCTACTTGTATATTTTCTTGGGCGAAGTATTTACTTCAAAGTTCTGTCTTTTTTTACTGACTACATATATATATATATATATATATATATATATATATATATATATATTTCATCACTGTATACCCCACCATGTTGCTCATCGTAATCCCTTGTGCTCATCTATCCCTTGCAGCATGTTTTATTGCTGTTGTCAGTTTGTTAGCTTTAATTTTTTCTAGTCCATTTGTTTGTTTACCCTGTATCCACATATATAACTGCGATCATCTGGTACTTCTTTTTTTTCTTTTTCTGTCTGGTTCACTTCCACTAGCATGATTTATTCGAGCTCATTCTATATTGTCAAAAATGATATGTTTGTCTTTTTGATTACTGAGTAATATTCCATTGTGCACATACACCACTACTTTTTGATCCTTTACCAGTTTTGGGCATTTGGGTTGTTTCCATAAACTAGATATTGTATGTACTGCTACAATAAACATAGGAGTACAGGTTTCCTTCTGAATTAGTGTTTTTGTATCCTTTGGGTAGATTCCCAAAAGTAGAATTACTAAACCAAATGGAAGTTCCATTTTAAGTAGTTAGAAGGTCCTCCACACAGCTTTCCATAGTGGCCAAATGACTTCATATTCCCAGTAGCAATATAAAACTGTTCATTTTTCTTGCCTCCTCGCAAGCATCCGTTTTTGCTTATTTCTTTTTATGAGACATTCTTACAGGTGTGAGGTGGTATCTCGTGAATTTGAATTGCACTTCCCTGATTATAAATGATGTTGAGCATTTTTTCATATTCCAGTTGGTCATTTGTATTTCCTCTTTGGATAATTATCTTTTAAGCTCTTCTGCCCATTTTTTTTTTGACTGGGCTTCTTGTTTTGCTTTTATTGTGTGCTGTGAATTCTCTTTGAATCTTTGATATAAGACAATTATCAAATGGATGGAATGCAAAAATTTTTCCCAATTTGTTTGTCTCTTTGTTTTAGTTATTGTCACTTTTTCTGTACAGAAGTCTTTTTTGAAGCTGGGACCCCAATATGGGCAGTATTGAAGTTGGCACCACAATATGGACAGTATTACAGTTTAGGCACTGATGCCATTAGCTGTGTCTGAAAAAACAGCAATAAAAAATAGTCTAAACAGGATAAGGGTACTGTTGTAAACAAAATAAGAGTACTATTACTTTGTTGCAAATTCCAGGCCTAAATCAGAAAAAGAAAATGTATCACCTAGGGGTATGTGGAAAAATATTAGAATCTTTATTTAAAAAATAGTAATAAAATAAAAAGGCAAAGAGCAAAGACTAGAAAAAGATACTTTTGGGGAAAGGAAAAGAGAGAAGAGCATGGCAGGTGGATAAAGAAGTAGCCTGGGTAACCAGGCTACGCAAAAGTCCCCTGGAAGAGTGAGCTGGTGGTGGCAAGGTGCCATGGTGACTAATAGAAGAGTAGCCAGTATGGAGAGTGAGGTACCACAGTAAAGTAACATGGAAAGCTGGTGCCAGGAACGGTCAGGGATTTAGAAAGCTGATTTGTTCATCAGCAATTGTGAATGAAGTTTAAAGCACCTTAGAAAAGTGAAGCAGCTCAGAAGTGGAGAGAGAAGAAGCAGAGAAGATGTTGGAAAAAGTCTTCAATTTGCAATGTGCCTATCTCAGGTTTAGAAGGGAAAAGGGCACCATCATAAACATGTGTCTTTAAAACCTTTGGGACTAAAAATCGTAATTGGGGTAAAGTAATTGGCCTCTTGCAGCTTAAAGATTTTTTTTTATTTCCCTGTTAATAGTCCCTTGTAAATAAACAAACCCTATTGTTAAACTGCATTTTAAGTGACAACTGCTATGCGCAGGTGGTACAAACCTGAGAAAAACTGGGTAGCAGAAGCCGCATTTTAAGGGTGCCTTGTTAGTCGGAAGCCTCTGCCCCATTTTAACCCAATTTCATTTTTAGCTTTGTACAGCCCCAACTATGTATGCTTTCCTTCAATTTTTTTACTTGAGGAGAAGTGCCCTGAAATGTATTTCTGAGGTATAAGTCATCAACTTTTTGCCTAAGTTTTCACCTATATATTTTATGGTTTCAGGTCCTATGTCCAAGTCTTTTATTCATTTTGAGTTTTTATGTACAGTGAGAGGGAGTAGTCTATATACATTCTTTTTAATGTATATTCTTTTTATACATATATATGTACTTCAATTTTATTTTATTTTATTGACAACTTCAGTTCTCCAACATTTATTACCCCCCGAGACAGTTTTCCCAGTGTAAATCCATATGGATATTTCAGCATAGAGATGCCATTTCTTGTACAATTATTGAACTCCTTAATATTAAACTTCTTGATCAATGTGAATGGAAAAACACATGTTTTATTTGTTGGTACACTGGGCACTATGCCCACACTGTCGATTTTGTTTTTTAATTTGATTGCATATATATATGTATTACATTGTGGTCTACTCTGAGGTTTTCTCACAACTTTGTCACCCGGGAACCATCATCTTAATCTTTTGTGCCCATCCCTCCCCCGATTTTACTCCTTTCCCCCTCTCTTGCTCTATGCTTCAGTTCTGCTGACAGTTTAAATTTTCCTAGTCCTTTTATTTGTTTGTTTTCTCTATATCCCACATATATCATCCAATATTTCTTTTATCTTTCTGGTTTTTCTCTGCCAACATGATTTCTTCTAAGTCCATCCAGTTATAACAAATGCATCAAATGTGTCTTTTCTGATTGCAGAATAGTATTGCTTTGTGTACATACACCACAAATTTCTGACCCAATTGTCTGTTTTGGGGCAGTTCTGTTGTTTCCATATCCTGGCTATTGTATATAATGCTGCAATAAATATCCACTTACAGATGTCCTTTTCAAATAATGTTTTTGTATCCTTTGGGTAGATTCCCTTATGTGGAATTGTTGGATCAAATTCTAGCTCCATTTTCAGTAGTTTGACGATCCTCCAGACATTTTTCCATAGTGACTGGACCAATTTGCAATCCCAGCAGCAGTGTAAAAGTGTTCATTTCTCTCCACATCCACACCAACACTTGTCCATTTTTTTAATACTGGGTTTTCTTAATATTGTGAGATATTATCTCAACGTGGCTTTTATTTGCCTTACCCAGATTGTAAATGATGGTGAGCATTTTTTCTGATGTCTATTAGTCATTTGTAGTTCCCCTTTGAGAAGTATTTTTTCAGCTATTCTCCCATTTTATGACTGGGCTTTTAGCTTTGCTTTTGCTAAGTTGTGTGAGTTCCTTGTGGATCTTTGATATCATACCCCTGTAAGTTGAGTGGAGTGCAAATTTTTTCCCCACTCTTTGTTTTTCTATTGTCTCTTTTGCTGTGCAGAAGCTTTTTATATTCATTTAGTCTTAGCTATTTATATTTTCCTTCATTTTTTAGAATCTGCTGATATGTTCTGGAAGACATTTCTGCAGTGTAGGTTGTGAAGTATTTTGCATTTGTTTTCTTCTATATACCTTTTTGTTTCAGGTCTTATGTTCAAGTCTGTTATCTGTTTTTGTTTGGTCTTTGTGGTGGTGTGGGGAGTAGTCTAGACTCATTCTTTTGCATGTAGCAGTCAGTTTTCCCATCACCATAATTGAAGAGACTGTCCTTGTTCCAAAGTATGTTTTTTGCCCCTTTGTCATAGATTAGTTGACCATAATGTATGACTTTATTTCTGTGTTCAATTATTTTCCCTTGGTCTGTGTGTCTGTTTTATTGCATTTTAATTGTTATAACTTTGTAATATAATTTGAAGTCTGGGAGTGTAATACATCTATTCTCTCTCCTTTTGGTCAGGAGGGCTTTAGTTTTTATAATTCCATATGAATTTCTGAAATATTTGTTCTATTTCTTTAAAGAGTAGAATTGACATTTTATTGGAATTGTATTGACTCTAGATTGCCTTTGGTAAGATGGCCATTTGATAATGTTGATTCTTCCAAGTCAAGAGCAGGCATGTCTTTCTATTTCTTTGTGTCTTCTATTTTAACACTCTTATTTTATTCTTTGTATAGTTCTTTCATGTCTTTTGTTAAGTTTATTCCCAGATATTTAGTTTTCATTGGTACAATAGTAAATGAATTGGTTTTCTTAATTTCTTCTTCTGACTGATTTTTTGCATATAAGAAGGTGACTGATTTTTGTCTGTTGATTTTGTTACTGGCTACCTTATTGAACTGGTTTATTATTTTCATTAGTTTTCTTGTAAATTTTTAGAATTTTCTACATAAGTTATCATGTTCTCTGCAAAAGTGATAATTTTACTTCTTTCCCTATTTGGATTACTTGTATGTCCTTTTCTTGCCTTATTTCTCTAGCTAGGACTTCCAGTATCATATTGAAAAGCAGTGGTGAGAATGAACAGCCTTGGCTTGTTCCTGATTTCAAAGTAAAGACTTATTAGTTTTTCTCTTTTTAGGATGATATTGACTGTGAATTTGTCATATATTCCTTTTGTTATGTTAAGGTATATCCCTTTATTACCAGAATTTTAAGGACCTTCATCATAAATGAATGTCAAACTTTGTCAAATACTTTCTCATTATCTATTTGTATGATCATGTGCTTTTTATTTTTCTTTTTGTTGATGTGTTAGATTACATTAATTGATTATTTTGTTGTTGAACCATACCTTTTTCCCTGTGATAAATTCCAGGTGCTAATGGTATATTACATTTCAATGCACTGTTGGATTTTATTTGCTAAGATTTTGCTGAGAAATTTTACATTTGTATTCTTTAGGGAGATTGGCCTGTAGTTTTCTCTATTTGTGTTATATTTGTTTCATTTTGGTATTACTGCAATGTTGAATTTGTAGTATATATTTGGTAGTATTCCTTCTTTCTCAATTTTTGAAAGCTAGGCACCAGTTCACCTCTGAACATCTGGTAGAACTCAATAGAAAATTCATCAGGTCTTTTGTTTTTTTTGAGATATTTTATTATTATTTTAATTTTGCTGCTTAGGTTTTCTATGTCTTCTTTATCCAGTTTTGGATTGATGTATACTTCTGAAAATTTGTCCATCTTTCGGGTTTGCTAACATGTTTGCATATAGATATTATAGTAATCTCTTATTATCCTCTGTATTTCTGCTTTGTCTGTTGTAATTTCTCATCTTTCATTTATGATTGGATTTATTTGCATTTTTTCCCTTCTCTATTTTGTGTGCCTGACTAAATGTATATGCATTTTGTTTATCTTTTCAAAGAACCAGCTTTTTGTTTCAGTGATCTTTTTGATTGACTTTTTTGTTTCTATATCATTTATTTCTGTTTTAATTTATATTATCTCCTCCTACTTGCTTATTTTTCTGTTGTTCTTTCTCCAATTCTCTCATAAGTGATATCAGGTGATATATTTGTATATTTTTCTTGTTTCATGAAGTGGATTGTATTGCCATGTATTTCCCTCTTATTCCTGCATTTGCAACATCTCATATCTTCTGGAAGGCTGTACCCTCATTGTCATTCGTCTTGAAATATTTCATTATTTTATATTATTATTATTATTTCATTATTTTATATTATATTATTATATATGAATATATAAATATTCAATATTGAAGAAATATTCAATATTTCTTGAAATATTTATTTCATTGCTTCTTAGCATTTGACTAAGTTCAAGTGTAGTAACTATTCTTATCAGAAATATTTCTTTATTTCTTCTTTGATTTCCTCATTAGTTCACTCTTTTTCCAATAGTGATGGATTCAGTCTCCATGAAATGGGAGATTTCTAGTCCTTTCATGGTTGATTTATAGCTTGATACCTTTATTGTCAGAGAAAATAGATAGTATGATTTCAACCTTCATGAATTTGGTGATTATGATCTTGTGATTCAGTACAGGGTCGATTCTAGAGAATGATCCATGTGCACTTGAGAAATTTAGATTGTAGTGTCCTGTAGATGTCTTTAAGGTTCAATTTGCCTTGGTGTTCATTTGGAGTTAGTGTGTCCTTGTTTATTTTTTGCTCATGGATCTATATCTTGATGAGAGAGGGGAGTGGAAATCTACTAATTTGTATTTTCTGTAATGTCCTTTTTCAAAGATGTTACCAATTGTCTGATGTAATTTGGTGCTTCCTTCATTTGATGTATATATATATATACATATATATATTTATTTTACAAGTTTTAAAACTTTAAGACAATATGAAATTTGGATACAATTATAGAAGTAACAAATGGGGATGTTCTCCAATATCATAGTTAGGAGATTATTTTTAAAATAATTTTTGGAATTTTTTCATGGGAAGAAAGCAAGTTACATAGATAGGTAAAGATATTACAATATCATAAGTATGAAATTATAGCCATGCAAAATAATATATTATTTACTGATGTGTGATTGAAGAGTTTCAAATACCACTGGAATGGCAAATATTAAATCCAGTGGACTAATGATTATTTCTGGGAATGTATAATGAATGGGGAATAGGATAGAAGAGATATCCACAGAGAATGTTAAATATCTCTGTGATGGTTGTTTATTTTTAAATTAAATTAAATATTTTTTAAATTTGCATATATATGTGTATTTATATTTATATTACATTATTGCATTATTTGTAACCTGGGGCTTTCCCACTTTGCTAACACCTGTTAAACATCCTGATCTTTTGTACTCTTCCTTCCCCCACCTTCTTCCTCCTCCTTCTCTCTCGCTCCGTTGTTCAGTTCCATTGGTTGTTTTGATTTTTACTTATTCATTTGTTTTTCCCTATATCCATCATATAAGTGAGACCATCCTATATTTCTCTTTTTCCTTTTGGCTTACTTCTGTTAATATGAGTCTTTATAGTTCCATACATGGAACTATTATGACATGTGTTTGACATGTTAATGACATGTGCCTGTCCTCCTTGATTGATGCATAGTATTCCATCGTGTATATGTACCACATTTTTTTTTTTTAGCCAATCATCAGTTTGGGGGCATTTGGTTTGTTTCCATGTCTTGCAGTTAATAACAGAGCTGTAATAAACATGTGCATAAAGGTGTCTTTTTGAATTAGTATTTTCATGTCTTCTGGGTAGATTCCCAGTAGTGGGATTGCTGGGTCAAATGGTAAGTTCACTTTCAATTGTTTGAGGGTCCTCCACACAGTCTTCCATAGTGACTGGACCAATTTGCACTCCCACCAGCAGTGTAAGAGAGTTCCTTTTTCTCCATATCCGCACCAACACTTGTTGTCTGTTTTATTTATATGGGCCATTCTTACTGGTGTAAGATGGTATGTCAGTGTGGTTTTAATTTGTACTTCCCTGATTATTAGTGATATGGAGCATTTTTCATATGCCTATTGGGCATTTGTATCTCCTCTTTGGTGAAGTGTCTTCTTAGTTTTTCTCCCCATTTTTTGACTGGGTTTTTTCCTTTGTTTTTGTTGAACTGTAGGAGCGCTTTGTGGATCTTTGTTATCACACCCTTGTCACTTGTCTGGAGGGCAAAAATTTTCTCCCAGTCGGTTACATTTCTTTTTGTTTTGTTTATTGTCTCTTTTGCTGTACAGAAACTTTTAGTTTGATATAGTCCCAACTGTTTATGTTCTCCTTCATTTTTTTGTCAGCCATAGTTGTTTCCCAAAATGGATTTCTGAGGTGAAGTTCATGAAGGGTTTTGCCCAGGTTTTCTTCTATGTATTTTATGGCTGCAGGTTTCACTTCCAGCTCCTTTATCCATTTTCAGTTAATTTTTGTACAGTGTGTGAGGGTGTTGTCCTGGTCCATTTTTTACAGGTTTTGATCCTGTTTTCCCAGCACCATTTACTGAAGAGGCTATCCTTGTTCCAGAGTATGTTTTTTGCCCCTTTGTCAAATATTAGTTGACCATATATGTGTGATTTTATTTCTGGGTATTCAAATCTGATTCATTGGTCTGTTTGTCTGTTTTTTTACAGACAAAGTATTATGGCTTTGTAGTATAGTTTGAAGTCTGGAATAGTAATGCCTCCATTCTCTCTTCTGTTTGTCAAAAGGTTTTTGGCTATTTGGAGTCTTTTGTTGTTCCATATGAATTTCAGTAATTTTTGTTCTATCTCTTTAAAATATGTCAGTGGGATCTTTATTGGAATTGCATTGTATCTGTAGATGGCCTTTGGTAGTATGGCCATCTTGATAATGTTGATTCTTCTGATCCAAGAACAGGGAATGTCTTTCCATTTTTGAACATCAGCTTCTATTACTTTTAAGAATGTTTTATAGTTTTCTTTGTATAGGTCTTTTACTTCTTTTGTTAGGTTTATTCCCAAGTATTTGATTTTCTTTGGTGCAATGGTAAATGGGGTGTTTTTTAAAATTTCTTCTTCTGATTGATTCTTTGCATATATGAATGCTGTTGGTTTTTGTGTTTTGATTTTTATATCCAGCTAACTTACTGAATCAGTTTATTACTTCAATTAGTTTTTCTGTTGATTTTTCTGGGTTCTCTACATAGAGAATCATATCATCTGCATATAATGATAATTTTCTTTCTTCTTTCCCTATTTGGATTTCTTTTTATGTCTTTCTCTTGCCTTATTGCCCTGGCTAGGACTTCCAGAACTACGTTGAAAAGGAGTGGAGAGAGTGGGCATCCTTGCCTGTTTCCAGACCTTAATTGAAATGGATTCAGTTTTTCCCCATTGAGAATCATATTTGCTGTGGGTCTGTTGTATATAGCTTTTACTATGTTGAGGTATGTTCCTTTTATACCAATTTTTTCCAGGGCTTTCATCATGAAAGAATGCTGAACTTTATTGAATGCTTTTTCCACATCTATTGATATGATCATATGGTTTTTGTTTTTGTCTTTGTTGATGTGGTGGATTATGTTTTTTTTCTTTATTTATATATAAATTTCACAACTTTGTAATCTCAAGGGTTTGCCCCCCCTCCCTCCCCTCCCTTCCCCCCTTTCCCTCCTGTTCATAGTTGTGCGCTTCATTTTGGTGCTTAGCTTGTTTTGACTTTCCTCAAGGCTTTTATTTATTTTATTTTTTTTAATATATCCCATGCATTAGTGAAACCATTTGGTTTCTGCATTTTTCTTTATGGCTTGTTTCAGCTAATATGATTTCTTCTAAATGCATCCATGTGGTTATGAAGTTGTCAAATTTGTCATTTTTAATTGATGAGTCATATTCCATCATGTATATATACCACATTTTTTTCATCCAGTCCTTTGTTTTGGGGCATTTAGGTTGTTTCCATGACCTTGCAATTATAAATTGTGCTGCAGTAAACATCCAGGTATAGGTGTCCTTTTGTACCGACATTGAGGTCTCTTTTGGGTAGATTCCCAGAAGAGCAATTGCTGGGTCAAATGGTACTTCCATTTTCATTAGCTTGAGGGTCCTCCACACCCCTTTCCATAGTGGTTGAACTAGTTTACATTGCCACCAGCAGTGTAGTAGTGTTCCTTTCTCTCCACATCCTCGCCAGCAATTTGTGTTGCCTGTTCTTTGAATGTGGGCCATTCTTACTGGTGTAAGGTGATATCTCATTGTGGTTTTGATTTGCATTTCCCTTATTACTAGCGATGTTGAGCAATTTTTCATGTGCCTGTTGGCCATTTGTATTTCCTCTTTGGAGAAGTGTCTTTTTAGTTCTCCCCATTTTTTGATTGGGCTTTTTGTTTTGCTTTTGTTTAGTTGTGTGAGTTCCTTGTGGATCTTCGTTATTAAACCCTTATCAC